>BQNB010023745.1:22428-39878 GCA_026074375.1 Tanacetum coccineum | reverse complement strand
TTTGACTTGTAACCGAAAACCACAAGCACCGAATTAGGGTTTATAGGAAAACCCTAATGAACCGAAAATCCAATGAACCGAAAATCTACAACCCGAAACCCTAGTTGGGGTTTAACCTTCGACCCACAATCACCACGTGTATATACTTGTTATGTCGAGCTAGGAAGTAAGCAAGTGAGGATCGATTACACCTTAAAGTTGAATCGAATATGGTGAAAAACTAGCACCGAAAATCGCACAAACTCTTGATAGATTTTTGTTGAAATCGGCTGGAACAAAGAACAAGGAATAACCGAATTTCTGTTGGAGGATTTTGAGAGTGAATGGCGTATGAATAAGCTATGGGGTGAGGGGTATTTATAGCCCTTTATCCCTAGCTTAGTTCAACTAGGAGACGAGTCCTAGTCCTATCACAATACCTCCTATTCCTTGTTCTCCTTATCTTGTCATTCGAACAAACACCCTTCCTAAACCCTCCTTGGAACCGGCCACTTTGGTTTAATCCTAGAGTTCGGGTTTTGTTCATTTTAGTCCTTGGTTTATTATAAACGTGAAGTATTAAACGTGTTCTTCGTGTATTAACGTGTGTGCCCCCAATAGGCTCACATATTCGTAATGTATTTGTGCTAATACGACTACCATAATCCAACAAGAATGACAAAGTATGTTGTAAAATGTGGTTATTAAGTTTGATTGTAAGGATCGATGCAGATAGGCACTACATGAGGATGAAGAATTCACGGTTAAAGAGTTAACAAAGATGATGGAAGAAAAGACTCTAAATGTTGATAATGGAGGGGTTGCGACGATATTGAACAAATGGTTTTCTATAAAAGTTAATTATTTGTGTGGCGGATTTCAAAAGGAAGACTTCTGGTTCATGAAGAGTTAGACAAGAAATGTATTGACTTGGATACACTTCTTTGTTCATGGTGCTGTGACATGGTGGAATCTTGTTCTCATTGTTTAATTATGTGCAATTTTACTATGAGCATGCGAGAAAATATATTTATTTGGTGAAAGATTGGGAACGTCAATGCTTTTTCTAGTGAGGAATTGCTAGTCGTTCATCAAGAATGTGGCAAGCCTATTTGGGCTTTCGAGTATTTTATTTGAAAAGAGAGAAATTCATATAAATAAGATAATTCAAGATTATCAACTTAAAAATTGTGAGTGAATTGTGAGAAGATCGGAAAAGAAAAGCGAGATAAATCAACAAGGTTGGTCCTTTCTTATGTATGGTTCCTCTATGTCAATGGGCCAAAGAATGTTTTTTGAGATTGTGGCTTGTCGTCTCTTAGGTTGCTTTTAGTTGGAGAATTATTTTTTTAGTTTTGTGTTTTTAGATTTGTAAAAAAAGAAGGAGATTTATTTTTCACATAACATAGAAAACGCTTTAATGTGATAACGTTATTCGATCTCAAGAAAACAAGGAGGCGTTACAAAGAAAACAAGGAAAACAAGGAAACCAAATAAAATGTGTTTTGTAGATTCCCTTGTTAAGTTGAGAAATGCATGTTTTGTATTTTATAGAGAATTTTGTTAAAAAAAATAATGATTTGAACGCGATATCTGTTTTCTTTGTTTTCCACAAAATATTTTGTGAAAACTAGGGTGTTTTCCCTCCAACTAAACGCACCCTAAGGTTGCATAGTTTTTTTTTGTATGTCTTCTTTTTTTAAGTACAGTATTTTTAATATGATTATTGCATTTTTAGAGGGTGTTTGGGATTGTGATTTGAAATGACTTGTTTGATTAATGCATTTTGCAATCGCAAATAATCTATTTTAAGTGTTAAGAGAAGTTGATAAGTGATTATGTGCATTTTAAGACTCTCTAAACGTCGTTTTGAGAAAGCATTTTGGGACCACCAGCAAGCAAACGCCATAATCAACTTATTGACAAAATTTCACAAATACCACTGATTTTAATTTCTACTCCTGACCATTTATACTGCTTTTATTTTTCATTACAGATGATAGTGTCTTTTTCCTTATATATACATAATCATTCTTATTTTTGCCTAAGTTGTAATAAAGTATTAATCATGATGTATTGTTATCGAGTTGTCTACATCTATAGGATAGACCAAGTTTGTGTTTTTAACTACAAATTCTTGGTTATTATAAGATTTTATTTAAAGACATTTAAAACGTGGAATTAAATTTAAAGCTAAACTACTTACGATTGTTTTTTTTAACGGCATTTTATATAAAAACTAGCAAGGAGCTAGGAAAAGATTACAAAATAATGGAACTAGGATTTTTCATCCAAGTGTTCCAATCAAAATTTGAGCTACAACGACTAGAGCACCAATGAAAAGACAAGCGAACAATATCGTCAAAAAGGAGATCTAAACGAGGGAAGTTGATCCCAAATAAAACTTGATTGCGAAACTTCCAAATAACCCACCAAGAAATGTAACAAACGCCTTCAAACACATCCTTGAGCCGCTTGGAAACTCTGAGATTTTTGAACCAAAGAAGCCAATCCTCATATGAGTGAAAGTCTTGATACTCTAATTCCCACCAATGAACAACCTTAATCATTAACTGACGAGCCAATTGGCAAGAGAAAAGGAGGTGCGAAGTTGATTCCACAGCAATACTACAAAGAGGGCAAATAATAGACGGGATGTCAAGGCCTCGAAGAGAAAGATTCAACCGAGTGGGCAGCTTATCCAAAGAAACTCTCCAAGCAAAAATATTAATCTTAATGGGAATAGATTTGACCCATCTTGTAGGAACATCCGTCTTCGGAAGCATGGAATCATCAATAAATTCACGTGTCGATTTTACCGAGAAATCGCCCGAAGGATCTAACAGCCAAGACCATCTATCACTAATATTAGGAAGAATAACAGAAGAAGTATTAGAGATAAGGAGAAGAAGTTGCTCTTCTTCAATACCACTTCGAGGAGACCGCCGAAAAGAACTAATAAGAGAATTAGCTCTCAACTTTGAAGCCACACTAACATGTTTGTCTAATTCCAGGAAATACAGCCTCGGATACGTTTGCTTTAGGGGAAAATCACCAAGCCACACATCGTTCCAAAAGGAAGTAGCCTCACCATTCCCAACTTTCTTTTTGACAAGCGAAAGAAGATCAATGCCCTTAGAGGCAAGCTTTCTGACTTCATTAACAATGTCGAGCCAAGGAGATCTTCTTGAATAGGAAGAAGAGTTGTCAAGAGCTCCACGAATACCATATATAGCTGAAATAAATCGAGACCAAAGAGAAGCACCATTAGCAAGAAACCGCCAAATCCATTTGAAAAGAAGGGCGCGGTTATAAGCAAAAAAACTAGAGACGCCAAGACCTCCATTTTTCTTAGAAGCTAAAATTTTATTCCAGCCAATCAACGACATCTTCTTCTCCGCATTTTCCACACCATTGAAAAAATTCCTACGAATAGATTCCATTTTACTAAGAACGCCTTTAGGAACCTTAAAGGAGGACATGTAATATAACGGTAAAGAGCTCAAAACAGATTTGATGAGAGTAAGACGACCACCAATCGAGAGGGATTTGAGCTTCCATTTAGAAAGTCTAGCGGATAATTTCGCAATGACGTCATCCCAAGAGCTAAGTCTCGACATAATACCACCTACCTTTACTCCAAGATAGTTAAAAGGAGTATGGAGAATTGAACAACCAATAGACTTAGCTGCTGAAGCCACCACATCATGAGAAATACCAATACCCATAAGCTTACTTTTATTAAGATTGATCTTGAGACCCGAAGCCAAATAAAACCACTTAAGAACGTTAACAATTGTTGATAAATTTGATGAATTCCATTTACCAACAAAAATAACATCATCAGCATAGAACAAGTGGGATAAGTTAAGAGATTCATCAATCTGAATACCATTGTAAAGCCCAGCATTCACCACGTTATTAAAGGATAGATGCAAGCTTTCCATGATCAGAATAAAAAGAAAGGGAGATAGAGGATCCCCCTGTTTCAATCCTTTAGAAAATTTGAACTCCGAGGTCGGACTACCATTGACAAGAATAGATCCCATAGCAGAGTTAAGACATCCTTGAATCCAACTACGCCATTTGAGGCCAAAACCAAAATTAGCTAGAACCACATCTAAGTAATCCCATCTCACCGAATCAAAAGCTTTTTCAAAGTCTATCTTAAAGATCAAGGCTTTGGACTTCTTGTGCTTACACCAGGATAATAGCTCATTAAGGATAAATGGGCCGTCAAGAATATGTCGATTAGAAACAAAGGCCGATTGAACATCACTTACAAGCTCCGATATAACGAGGCTCAAACGATTAGCTAAAACTTTAGTGATGATTTTATACATACTTCCAATCAAACTTATAGGACGAAAATCTTTAACCATTTTAGCTTCCTGCGATTTGGGAATCAAAGTAATAAACGAAGAGTTACATCCAGGAGGAAATGAACCTGTAGAAAAGAAGGAAGTAACAGCAGCCACGAAATCATGGTCAATTAAACTCCAGTATTTACGATAGAATTCGAAAGTGAAACCGTCAGGGCCAGGAGATTTGCTTATTCCACAATCCCAACCCGCTCTTTTTATCTCCTCATAAGAGACATTTCGTTCAAGATCCTCGATTTGATCAGGGGTTAACCGATTAGGAAATTGATAGTCAAAAGTGATACTACTTGAACTCGGGGCAGCAAATCGAGTAGCAAAGTGCTTGAGAAATTCATTTTTCACCAGAGAAGGTTCCACAATCCAATCACCATCTGCTAAAACTCCATGAATAGCCAACTGAGAACGTTTCTTATTAATAATTCCATGAAAAAACTTAGAATTTTCACCCCCCTCTATAGCCCACCGAATTTTGGCCTTTTGAGCCATATCTAGCGAAGAAGACTTGTTAAAATCCTGCAACTCCTTCAACAAATTCGACCTTTCATGAATCAGATCATCGTTACAGCTTCCTTGGTCGAAAATCTTATCCAAAATAATAAGACGATTCTGAATATTGCGTTTATGCTCATTCGACTTTTGATTATCTTCAGCAAGCCAATGTTTAATTGAAGACTTAAGAGACTGCAATTTTTTCTTTAACTTTATGATAGTATTCTGCTTCGGTTGTGGAGATGGCAAGAGCGGTTTGCTTCTTCGAAAACCAAGATGTTAGACAACATCCCATAAACGTGCAAACACCACTAGTGCTCTTGCGATCTACGTAATCTCCCGCATGATCCGAATCCGCATACACTATTGTTTCTATGCCGGATCCCTTAGGATACCATAATCCTAAATGCGTAGTGCCTTTAATGTATCGGAAGATACGTTTAACCGCTTCTAGGTGAGAGGTTTTGGGATCCTCTTGAAAGCGGGCGCAAAGGCAAACACTAAACATGATATCGGGTCTACTTGCCGTTAAGTATAATAAACTACCTATCATGCCTCTATATTTGGTATTATCTACGGACTCACTTTCTTCGTCTCTCGTGAGTTTGGTTTCCGTAGACATAGGGGTTTTTATTGGCTTAGAGTCTTCTAGTCCAAATTTCTTAAGCATTTCCTTAATATATTTTGATTGATTAAAAAATATTCCATCATCTAATTGTTTTATTTGTAATCCTAAGAAGAAATTTAGTTCCCCCATCATACTCATTTCGAACTCATCATGCATGATCTTGGCAAAGTCATCACACATTTCTTGACAAGTTGATCCGAATATAATGTCATCAACATATATTTGGACAATAATGAGATTGGAGTCTTTCTTTTTAGTGAAGAGTGTGTTATCTACCATTCCCATGGAGTAATTATGTTTAATAAGAAAGGCTTTTAATCGATCGTACCAAGCTTTTGGGGCTTGTTTTAGACCATAAAGAGCTTTCTTAAGTTTATAGACATAATTAGGTTTTGCGAAGTCAATGAATCCCGGAGGTTGTGCCACGTAAACCTCCTCATTGATAAAACCGTTAAGGAATGCACTCTTCACATCCATTTGGTATAACTTAAAGTCTAGTGCGCAAGCATAAGCCAAAAGTATTCTTATGGACTCTAGTCTAGCTACGGGTGCATATGTTTCGTCATAATCAATTCCTTCTTGTTGATTATAACCTTGGGCGACTAACCTAGCTTTGTTTCTAGTTACGACACCATTTTCATCGAGTTTATTTCTATATACCCATTTTGTTCCTATGATGGTCATATCCATGGGATTTGGGACTAGTTCCCAAACATCATTTGTTTTAAATTGGTTTAGTTCCTCTTGCATGGCCATTACCCAATTTTCATCTTTTAATGCCTCATTTATATTTTTAGGTTCTAATGTGGAAATAAAGCAAAAGAAATTGCTTTTGTCTTGAGCTTGCGACCTAAGAGTTCTTTGATTTAGATTACCAATAACGTTTTCTAGGGGATGAGTTTTAGATTCTTTAATATTTACAATTTGATTATCTTCAAGATCATTGCCTATGGGTTTTGTTTTACTAACCTCAATAGCTTCTTCTTCGACTAACTCATCATCTTCCAATGGTGATGTTTTAGGCGGGGGAGGAGTTTCATCGAAAGTTACATTTAACGACTCTTCAACTTTCATTGTTTGTTTGTTAAGTATTATGTAAGCTTTACTATTTTGCGAATATCCTAGGAAGACACCTTCGTATGACTTTGGGTCGAACTTGGTGAGGTAATCTTTTGTATTAAGAATAAAACATTTACTTTCGAATACTCTAAAATAGTTAAGGTTTGGTTTCAACAATCATAATCATATAATACGACTAAAAGAGACGTTTATTCAAAGATTTATGTTATCATTCATTCCAAATCAGAGTTTTTAAACAGCAGGTCCCCCAAACATCTAAATACTTATGTTTGAATGATAACAGGTTCAGCCATCTTCCAGCCCCATGCCACTCCGTGCCACATTGCTCTCGTTTACTGAGAGAAACATGCTAAAAGTTAACACAATAGTTGAGTGAAATTCATAGGTTTGATAAACAGTTTGAATACAAGTCATAGTATAATAGTGTACAAAACATCAATATCTATTTTGATATTGGTTATTATGGTTCTGTTCTTGGGTCATTGGTTTTATATATCCCGATCTTAGTTTACCAATGTATTTATCCCGTTGTGCCTTTGTTTGTCTTGATGGTCCTGTCTGGTTATCAACACATTATTATCCAAAAGTCAATTTCCATACTTGAGGAGCTATAATATCAACATATGGAATATCCAAAGTCAATTTAACGACTTGAAGTCAAATTTAACGACTTGTAGGATTTATTACACTAACTTTAATATCCAAAGTCAATTTAAGCTTGAAGTCAAATTTAACGGGATTGTAGGATTTATGAAACATAACACATTGAATACCAAAGTCAATTTAATGGACTTGAAGTAAATTTAACGACTTGTAGGATTTGTAAAATTAAACACATTAATATCGACCGTCAATTTCATGACTTGACTCAGAGTTAACGACTTGTAGGATATAATAACATAGACGCAATTGTAATGATATCGTCAGAATAGCAGTATTGTATTCGTAATTTATTTGCAGGTATCCCCTCAGGGTTAGAAAAGATTGAAAATGAGAGGCTATGTATTCACTAAGTCTTTGAAAAGTAATCATATTGTTATAAGATAAATGAGTATGTAAAAGAGTTGGTAACAAGCATGTATCCCCCTCGCGGGTTTATAAAAACTTGTAAAAATAAGTACAGCGAGGTTCTGAACTTCACCTGGTAGGTAGATGTAATAATTTCTGTAATGCCATGCTGACGACTTATCACATCTTAACCAGGGAGGGTTGATCTAGTAAAATGATAATAGACAGCCTCGTCACGCAACCTGATGTAAATATGTTAAGTTTTAGAAGATTGTACTTTAGCACTTTGTTTAAGAGTTATGAGTTTGGATTGAAGATTTTGGAATTATTGTTTCACTGTTAGGGCCCTTCATAATTTCCGAAGTCAATTCAGTAAAACGTTTGAGGGTAGGCACTTTAAATCGTTAAACCCAACACTCAGTCAGAATCGTAATACCAAGATGACAACTCTCTTAATTTGAAGCTCCCTAATATTATGATATGATATAAATGGTTTTAAAGCTTTTTTATCCCATATCTGGAATTTGTAAGCACGAGAGACGCATTAATTAAGTTATGTATGGTAGGTTTTAAACATGATGTTTATACTTTTTTCAAATACTGTGACTATTTTATACCCTAGGGTGGAAAATGCAAAGTAGACCCTTGAGGTTTGCAATTTTTTGACTTTGGTCCTACACTTTGTAAGATTCCCAAGTTAAACTTGGGACCTTTGAAACGTGAATTATAAGATCCCTGGAGTTTAACTTTGATAAAATGACACTCTTAGTCCTTTTAGTTATACGTTTCCAAAAGTTAGATATATACCCCTTGCAGGGATTATAATTACAATAATGTCCAAATTGCCAATGCAAGCTTTTATTTTACATTTCATTAGAAAGTATCAGTTATAATACTAAAATATGAAGTTTTAACATAACACAAGTTTAATTTAACGATTCGTTAAGTAGGAAGTAAAACGGGTCATATTAGGGTTTCAAAACGTAAACGCGCCGGTTTTAAGTTCAAATTCCTTCATTAATCAATAAAGTGGTTATTTTAACATTAGTTAAGCATTGACTACGATGATTTCT
Organism: Tanacetum coccineum; assembly: GCA_026074375.1. Classification (NCBI taxonomy): domain Eukaryota; kingdom Viridiplantae; phylum Streptophyta; class Magnoliopsida; order Asterales; family Asteraceae; genus Tanacetum; species Tanacetum coccineum. Next base: position 31,239 of record BQNB010023745.1, on the reverse strand, counting down.
AACAATATTTAATCATTATAACATTTAGTTAAGGAAAAACGCAAAATTGGGGTGTTCGGGTGTACGGTTTTGGAGCAAAATGGAAACATGAGCATGAATTGAGTTATGAAACTGTAACAAGGTAATATTTAGGATCATTTGAACAGTATAGGGTGTAGTGTAGTAGCAGAAAGTAGAGACATCAAAACCTGGGTTTGAGCTTCAATGATCAAAAATGGTGGAAATGGGTCGTTTCGGGTAGTATTTCCACTCGTACGCCTTGTATCTTTACTCCGGGGCTTCAATTCTTCAAGGCTTCGCTTCTTGAACTTCTTTAATGATCCTAGGATCATAAGGGAGCAAAGGATTGCTGCCAATTGGGTTTGAGAGAGAAGATGGGTGGTGCGAATTGGAATGAACATACAAGGACCCTATTTATACTATTTTGAGATCAAAGAGCTTAAGAAACTTATAAGATCTGGTCTTGACACATGTAGGGGCTAGTATATGATGTGTAGAAGCTAGTAGATGTGGTGTATAAGCTAGAAAACTAGCTTTGATGTGTTGTTTTGCCCATGTGGTGCCGCGGCTTACAAGAAGAAAAAGGAAGGCCATGTGCCCTTAATTTTGACCAAGGATTGGTCTAAGTAGGTGCATAAGCTGCTACTATGATTCTAGAAGAGGTTCACATTGGTTATTTGGACTTGGTAGCAATTAAGAGGGGTCAAAATGGTCATAGAAGTAAACCGGGTCTATTTTGGGTTCGACGGGTTCTTCAAATGTTTTAACAAGGTACATTGTGTTATAAATGATTAAGGAATGATGAAATAGGTTGTTAAGGTCTGGGATTAAAGTAATTAGCAAAGATTAGCAATTCGTTTGGGTTAAAACGGATTAGAATTGAAGAAATGGGAGTACGGGTTCAACTAGGGCTCGTTTAGGGTTTTCTTGACTTTCTTGGCTTATATTTTGCATACTTTTGATTAGGAATGATGGATTACAAATCCTAGAGCTTATATAAAGTATTATAAATGAAGTTTGGTCGTTGGTTTAAGTATAATTGTTGATTGAATGAAATTGGAGAATCGGGTCATTTTCAAAGTTTTCAATTTTTTTCCCATATATCTCTCAACTTCATTTCTTTCTTTTCAATCCTTTTTCTGGTTTCTTATTTTTTCATCCAGTCTTTTTTCAGTTCTTCCAAGTTTACAATTTAGGGTCTTAACTTAATTAGGGTTTTCTGGATTCGTTAAGGTTTTCTAGGCTTTGATTTCTTGCACATTGCCAAGTTAATGATTAGATAATGATTGGTAAAACTTATTTGATGAGTTTAAATGGCCTTGGTTGGTTATTGGGGTTTAGAATGGTTTAAAACGTGTAATGGGTCAAATAATGATCATTTAGGGGTGCAATTAGGTTTCTTGACTTGTTTTCGGTTACAAGTGACGTTAAATGATGAAGTAATGATGAATAATGATTGATAGGATTTGAGTTGAATGTAAACATAAGTTATTTAACTTATTTAAGTGTTTGGTTAGGGGTTAGTATGGATAAAAACCATAAATATGGGTCCATGGTTTAAAAACTAGCTCGGTTTAGGGTTTAGGGTTTTGAATTAGGGTTCTGAGTGCAAAAAGATGTATGAAGGCTTATGTATGAATAATTAGGGTTCTTATATTGTTAAAAATGAGTTATTAGCTTTGCTTAAGTGGTTAGTGAAGGAGATGAGATGAAAATGGAGGTTAAAACGGCTATTTTAGAGATCATGTTAATGGACTTGTATATTGAACATTATGCGACCTTGTACTTGATTGAAGAGATTTTATATTTCAATGAATTTTTATATTCTTTCATACATATGATTTAGTAGCTTGTGCATTCACTTTAGATGTTAATCTTCATGGAAATTAGGTGTTTAGGAGGCCATACTATAACGGTTTAAAGCGTTTAGATATAACGTTGCGAAATGGTAATTATAGGAATGATGTACTTGTATTAGCTATGATGTATTGACTTGAATGTTATGATGTTTGTTGACCATATATGAAGGATGGATTGCCATAGACTAGATAGGTTGCGTGAGCTGTCTTACTTTAGTTCATAACATACTGAGATAGATAAGTAATGTATTAAGTGAAAATTTCCCCGTTTAATGTGATTAATAGTAAACTAGTTGATGAAAATGCTGGGTTGTTATACTTGGCGAGGTAATCTTTTGGATTAAGAAATAAAAAAATTTACTTTCGAATACTCTAAAAAATGGTTAGGTTTAGTTCCTACTCTTAACAACTCGTATGGAGTTCTTCCTAAAAAAACATTAATGGAAACTTATTAATTATATAGGTTGTCGTATCGACCGCAATACACCACAAATTTTTTTGAGGGAATGATGTTACGGTTTAAGGGTTCTACTCATTTCTTTGTAGAGTGCGATTTTTTCTTTCTACTACCCATTTGATTGTGGAGTACGAGGAGCGGAAAAATTGTAAGATATCCAATTTAAATCATAATAGTTTTCGAATTGTACTTCATTATCAAATTCCCGACCATGATCCGTTCTAATTGATACAATGGAACATCCTAATTGGTTTTGGATCATTTTGTAAATATTTTGAATTTTTCGAAGGCTCCGGTTTTATATGCTAAAAATCTAGTCCATGTGAATCGAGAATAGTCATCTACGATTACTAAGGTATAACGATTCCCTCCATAACTTCGTATGGCGGCGGAGGAGCCAAACAAATCCATGTGAAGTAGTTCTAAGCATCTAGTTGTTGAAACTATATTTTTAGCCTTGTGACTCGCATGAGCTTGTTTTCCAATTTTGCAAGCATCACAAAAATGTCAGTCATATTTTAGTTTGGGTAGGTTTCTAACTAATTCTTTAGATGTAATGATGTATTTATTCATTATTCAGCGTGACCTAATCTCCTATGCCATAGTGTGGTGTTTTCAGTTCCAATGTTGCAGGCATTATTGTATCTTCCGGTTTATCTTCTTAGGTTTCATTACTTATATTCCTCATTTTCCTAATTCCTTATTACCTATATCCCTTTTATCTTTGATTATTTTCGCTATCGTGTTTCTGATAAATTATTACTTTGCATTTTGTTATCACATATTTGACTACACTAAGCAAGTTATATGTTCAGTTATCTATGTAATCAACATTTTCATTATATAGGGAGTCTTAAGAAAACCGTACCCTTTGCTCATATGATTTAACGTGCAAGTTGCTCCCAAAGGATGATGATTCCTCTGTTGTATTCTTTGTATGAAGAAAATAACTTTCGATTACCAGAGTCATGGTTTTGTGCCATTCCACTATCTTTAATCAATCATCGGGTTCCTAAGTTTAATTCCAGGATATTTCATCGGGCGCTTAAGCTACAAGACAAGTTTCATCTTTAGTCTTTTCGACTTCATCTTCTCATTGTCGCTCCATGCTACTCAAATAAATGCTCTTTGATCAATTGTTCTTTGATGGATTGAAACTTTCTCTATTGGAGGTGATTTGGAATCCCAATCTAAAACATTTTTCTTTCATTTTACCATAGCCATTATTTCTATTTTCTTTGGAATGTTTTTTCTATCGCCTCGTGGTTGTCTTACTATCTTCTCGTCTCTTGAAGGAATTTCTTAAATTCCTTTACGGCCTTAGCATACTCTTCCGTCTTCCTATTGGAGCTTGAAGCTTATCATCATCACCTTATCTTTCTTTTTTCACCTTCTAATGCAAGAGTTCTACTTTGTTCTTTTTGCCTTTGACCGTTTTGAAAATCTTTTCTTTATTACTTCTTTATAAACTTTAAGTTTTCAATAAGTTCGTCAAGAGGTAAAGTTGTTTAGATTCTTTGATTCTTCAAATCGCTGTGACTTGTCGCGCGCCATTTTGGATGTAATTCCTAAGAAAAACTTCCTATACACAATTCTTGCTAGATAATACCTTCATCAAGTTCTTTTAGACTAGTATATTAGTGTTAAATTTAGCAATGACATTATCTATTGATTCCTCTTTGGAATCATGAATTGTTTCATATTGTTGAACAGAAGATCTATTTTTGTTAGCTTTGACTGATTTATTACCTTGATGTGTGATTAAATAAAGTATCCCTTATTCCTTTTGCGATTTGGACACATAAAATTCTTTATATTATTTAAGATGGCAAAGCATTATTAATTACCATTTTAGCTTCATTATTTTGCATTTTCTTTTTTCAGATCATCGTTTTGTTTATGACAAAAAGGTACAACTTTCCTTTTTAGTTTGGGGTATTATTTTGAATAGGACGGAAAATCACCATCGGTAATAACATGCCAAAGGTCTAGAGCTTTTGATTTGCATCAGTTTCGAATTATTTTTCCATAAATAATATTCCATCACTTGCAAATAGTGGTGGTCTTTGCATAGATTGCCCTTTAAAATATTTTTTCGAATCGCATAGATCGATTCAAGTTTAAAATACAATTTATTTTTAAAAATCTTGTTTGACCTGGTATTGATGTCAATTGTGAAAACTAGAAGGAGGGATGAATTAGTTTACCGCTTTTTAATGTAAGGTTTTAAAGTGTTTGTAAAAATTTAGATTCGACTTTTTGGTGAATTCAAAAACAACTTGGCACTATATAAGCAATATACTTTTCTAATACAATTAATATGATAGTATCTGAAATAATGCAAGACAAGTGATAAGCAGTTAGGAACCATTCAAACCACAACGCGAGGATTTATAGTGGTTCGGTAATGAAGCACCTCTTCGCCCTACTTCACTCCTCGAGCACCTAACTCGAGAGTTTTAATTCACTATGTCAAACAAGGCTCCCTTATGGCACGGAGAAAACTGTACACAACGTTGCCTTACACTGATTTACGACACAAAGCTAAAATGTCGAGTTCCTAATCTTAGCTAGAACCAATCTATCACACCACAACTTCACTACTTGTTCATGATTCACTACTTCAAGACTTCCTTCACACACTTCAAGACTTTTACAACTTTCAAGCACTTCACTTCACCACATACTTATTTCACAACAATCTAACACTACTTGGTATGATCACCACGAATCTAACTATACTTACCAAAGATCGCTTAGATCTTTAGTACTACACAAAAAATACAAGATATACAATGATTAAAAATTTGTGATATGAATGCAACAAATTGGTTGCAATAACCTATCACTAAAGGTGTAATTCTTCTTCACATGATGCTGAAGTACCTTCTTTTGTACTTAAGGAAGTAAGCTTGGAATCACCTTGGAAAACAAAAGCTTTATGATTAAATGATCAAAAGATTTTAGAGAGGATATGTGGGCTGTTTTGAGCAGAAAGGGAATTAAGTTCTAATGGTGAGAAAATAATGGGGGGAAAGATCAGAAGTATTTACTAGGAAAAACTAGTTGAGCGTCTGTTCTATGGGCGCGTCCCCTTAAATAGTTTTGGAGGTCCCCTTTAAATTAAGGGGGGCCGCCGTGTATTTAATGGGGGCCGCCTAGGACTAGGGGCTCCCAGTTTGTCTTTTGTGTTAGGGGGATTTTTTCTAGAACGAACTTTTCTAGCCGTTTTAGGTCCAAAAATTTGAATTTCAAAATGTTTATTTTGAATAAAACATTTCTTTTAATTGTAGAAAATGTTTTGTAATGTTTAAAAATGTTTACAACATTTTATAAAAGTGTGAGGTTGAATAAAAATTTCCTTTGATCATAAAATGCATTAAGCATTTATTTATTCATACCTTGAAGTGATATAAATTTCGAAATGAAAATTTACTACTAATTACTTGTTTACATTTAATTTTACATTAAACGTTTTTATATTTTGTGATTATCAAAACGTAAAGATGTGAAAAATATTAGTAATATTTTTAGGAATTATATTTTATCAACAATGTGTCTTCTTGATTTTGTGGAAAACATGAATAGCCGTGCTAAATCTACTAAGAAACATAAAAAACAAAATATTTGGAAACCTACGGGTCATGTATTCACTGAAGTAGGACTTAAGTGGAAACCAATAGGTAGAACTTTCACTATTGTTGGTAACTCATGCCCTTTAACTAGGATCACTTTAGCTAACGTAGTGCCCCCTACGAAAACCACTTCCTACTCAGTTGAAACACAAAAACCAAAGCTTAATGTCTACATCAGGAAACCCAAAAATGTTAAAAATGTAGGTTTGAGTAAAAAAGCTAAGATTATAGAATCTAAGAATGCTAACCACTCAGAACCCAATTATATTTGGGGATCCAATGCTACATATATTTCATCTTCTTCTTCTCTTGTCATGACAGGTTGTCCAGATTTTTCTCTGGTATCTAGACTCTAGATGTTCGAAACATATGACAGGGAACCGCTCTCAGCTCATGAACTTTGTTAGTAAATTTTAAGATACTGTTAGATTCGGGAATGACCATATTGCAAGAATTATAGGGTATAGTGACTATCAACTGGTAAATGTTACTATTTCAAGAGTATACTACGTCGAGGGGCTTGGACATAACTTGTTTTCTGTTGATCAATTTTGCGATGCGGATCTTGAAGTTTCATTTTGGAAAAACACTTGCTTTATTCCTAATTTAGAAGGTGTTGATCTACTTTCTGGATCTCGAGACACAAATTTGTACACAATTTCTCTTGATGACATGCTTAAAACATCTACGATATGTCGTCTATCCAAAGCGTAAAAGACTAAGAGCTGGTTATGGCACTGATAACCGCCTTTTTAAGGGTAATTATAATATATATATATATATATAGTATACGTTTTCCAAAAGATTCAAAGAAATTACTTTTGACCAAAGTAAAATCTAAAATCTCCCGGGTTGTTTCCCAACGAGGCGTGCAATGGAAAGTCGAGAGTCGGTTTGATATTTGATGTTTGAATAACAAGGCTTTGATTGGGTTTTCTAAATCTACGAGAAAAATAAGTAAAAGGCAAGCTAAACTAAAACGAAAACAATTACAAAATTAAAAACGTAAACGGGACGTAAAAACGCGACTTAAAAAACCTAAATTATCAAAATTTAATCCTAAAATGATTATTTAACTTTTTATAAATCCTAAGCGACTAAAATGTAAGAACAAAGAAAAGCAAACCAAAAATGTAAGCATTTAAAGCTTAAAAACATGAAAAACGTGAACGGGATCGGAACCCGTTCTTTAAAAAAATCTGTTAGCCTCAATTTATTGAGTCAAACAAGGAAGTTCGGTCACTCTACGATGGAGCTTCGGTCTTTAATTAGTTAACGTTGTAATAGGATATTATCAGGAATCGGGCTCGATAGTGAATCTAATATTGTATATGTTTCGGGTTTAATCCCAAGCAAAACCCGAGCCCGGGTCCTAGTTAAATATCCCGCGCGTACCTTTAGCGTGACGGGGTATATAAGCTTTTTCTTATTTAGAAAAAGTTAAGTTGTTGAAAATATCTAATAATATCTTTTCTCTTTTCTCTCTCAATTCTCTCTCCTCTTTCTCTCTCTAAACAACTCATCTCTCTTTCTCATTTCTAGTCCGATTTCGTGATCGATTGTATGAAGTGAAGTGATATCGGGATCCTACACAAATGCTTTCATTTGAACTAACCCTTTCTAAACCTTCTTTTTGCATATTTATTTTCTTTCATTCTCATGCATTTTTTGATCATTATACTTGTTTTATAATCTATTACAAGTGATCCAATCATTCTACTCTTTAGTAAAGAACACAAATAAAACATCAAGCTTCAAGGGTTAATAGTTTAGTAGTGTAATCACATTTGTGATATTTATTCACCATCATCTATTTGTCTTATGTAATCATAGTTGTGACAATCATCAAGCTCTGGTTAATAACCATCAGAGTTTTTATAACGTCTTTGACTAAACTTACTTATGTTAAGTTATTTTGTGCTTGTCGGATCACTTTAGGCTTGGATTATCTTTTTATTTAGAAACCATGTTTACGAACGTGCCTTTGACCAACAATTCATATTTTTAGGTTACTGTTTAACCTCGTACTTTTTACTATTTATTTTAATTTCATGTATATAAACTTTTACGGGAAACCAGATAGGTTAACCCGCGTTCATCGTTACACGTACATTTAATATGAACCCAACTTTAGAATACGTTTAGTCTACATATTTTACGTACTTTGATCATCTTAATTATATATATATATATATATATATATAGAATAATATACATATTTATATTATATATATTATATATATATGTCATACTTGTTATTTTTTGTGATTACAAACTTGCACGTTTTTGCTTTTTAGTCTCTGGCATGCACCATCTTTGTACCTCACACTTAAGAATTTAATTATCAAAAATACTCACCATATCACACGTCATGGGACACTTGTCCCATGAGTGTAACACTTAAGTCTTCATTAGGGACACTTGTTCACCAACTCTTGCATGGTTAAACACCTTAACACCTATTTTCCATTCATTTCATTTTTATAGTTAAACTTAAACTACACACATATACCTCTCCCTCCTCCTTTTCTTGTTGTACCACACACCACCACAAACACACCATTAACTTGATATTTTACTAGTTCATTTCATCATAGTTTGAAGGTATATGGTTGCTTGCAAGTATCTTTGATTTGTTTCACCATAAACATCACCAATATCCTCATTTTCTTGGGCTTAGATTTAGTACTAGTATGGGTTTACTTGAATATTTAAAAGGGTTTTTCATGAGTTTTGATGAGTTAAAGAAAGGGTATAAAGATATAAGTGTTGTTTTGGAAGCTTGGGAAACTTGTATTTGGTGATTTTAGATTAGTAGTACTCTTGTTCTTATTGTTCTCACCATCATCATCCTTTGCAA
>BQNB010023745.1:0-21895 GCA_026074375.1 Tanacetum coccineum | reverse complement strand
TTGATGAAATTGAATTGATTATGTAATATACTACACTATATAATACAAAGAGTTAATTGCGTAAATGGTCCCTGTGGTTGTCCGAATTTAATAAAAATGGTCCCTCAAACTTTTTTGTAACGAAAATGGTCCTCATGGTTATGAAACATAACGAGTTTAGTCCCTATGGTAAGAGAATTCATAACGGTTTTGGTCCCCATGACCTATAACGGATTTGGTCCCTATAAGGACCAGACCAAACCCGTTATGTTTCAAAACCATGGGGACCATTTTCGTTACAAAAAAGTTTGAGGGGCCATTTTTGTTAAATCCAGACGTTCACATGGACCATTTATGCAATTAACTCTAATATAAAATTTAACTATCAATTTGTCACATACAAACTATGTAAATACACAATATGAGTTTCCCTAGTCAATTCCAATTTAATGTTACCCTTGTCTGTCAATCATCAAAGAGACAAGTTATACTATCAAAAGATATTGATTACCATGGCCTGTTAGCTTATGTCCAAAAGAAATTTGATATTATTTCCATCCATGATTTCAGTTTATACTAAAAATGTGGTTTGGAAGTTTTCGAGGTTAAGGACAAAGATGACGTGTAATTCTTTATAAACGAAGTTTATGGGCAAAGCAAGATAGTTCAGAAACTATGTGTCAAAAAAATTAAAGAACACAAACAGGTAAAAGTTGTTGTTCCCCCTGTTAATGATTTTGATCTAAATGTGACTTTATTTCCTAATGATTATAATGATCAAACCGATAACCTCCCAAAATGGCAGGTTAACACTTTTACCCATGTGCCGATTCCACCGCCCCCTCCCCAACCTTATATTAAAAAATCACGTGTAGAATACCATGGTATATCAGTAGGTGATTACTTTGCTAATAAAAGTGAATGCATATACACTATAGGTGTAAAATCTTTAAGAGGATCCTTTTAATATGCGGTTATCAAATCTTGTTCAAAGAGGTATAGTGTTAAACGTGCCCAACCAAATTGCAAATGGAACGTATACACTCATAAGGTTAAAATTGGAAATACATTCATTGTAAGCAACTACAAAGACATCCACACTTGTTCTAAAATACAAATAAATCCTAACCATCGTAACGCTACTATGAAATTATTGGGTAATATACTAGTTGATAAAATAAGAGATAGTAATAGGGTGTATAAGATAAAGGATATACAACATGATATGAGGGTCGATTGGAAGATAGACATATCGTGCAAGCGAGCATGGGGAGGTAGAAATATGGCACTACATATTATCAACGGAAGTCATGTAGATTCTTTCTCACAGTTGTCGTATTATTGTTATAACTTAAAATTGGCGAACGAGGGTACTGTTACACACATTCATACAGATGTTGATGGACGTTTTGAGATGTTATATGTCGGTTTTAGGTTTGCGGTAAGCATATTATAAATTGATTATTATATTTCTTTATTTTTTCCGATTAGTGTTTACATACTATATACTTTCTGATGTGTTGGTTACAAAACACAGATCAGAAGTTTCTTACGCTATATGAGGCCTTTGATAATTATTGACGGGGCGCATCTGAAAGGAAATTACTTGGGAACTAATCTTCTAGCTGTTGGAATAGATGGTAACAACCAGATAATACCTCTTGCCACAGGTGTGTCTCAGGGTGAGACGGGTGAATCGTGGACTTGGTTTTTATCCAAGTTGAAAGAGCAAATAGGTGAACCACCTAATTTGTGCATCATATCAGATAGACATGCTGCCATTATCCAAGCTTGTGCTATAGTTTTTGATAATTCGTTTCATGGTTTTTGCGATCGTCATTTGATGATGAATTGTAATCTAAAGGGTAAAAAGTTGCGTGGTATTTTTTGGAAGGCATGTAAAGCTTACACTACGGAGGATTTTGATAAAGCAATTTCTGAACTACGAGGTCATAGACCTGAAGTGGTTAGAAAACTTGAAGAAGCAGGTTTTAAAAAATGGTCTAGGGCATATTGCCCTAGAAGTCGTTACAACTACATGACTTTCAACAGTGTAGAATCGACTAATTCATTAACTAGGATTGTTCGTAGAGTCCCCATAACCATGCTTGTTGAGTACTGTCGAGACCTATTACAAAGGTGGTATTGTGAAAAGCGACATAAATACGAAGGTATTATTTTTTATAAAACCATATTAACTATTTTTATTACCAATATTAAGCCATCTTGTACTCCACTAATTATGTATTGTTTTTTTATTATAACAGAAGCACCTGAGAAAGAGCTTTGTGATTGGGCCACCGCAAAAGTATACGACAGAATGTTAAAGAGTGCCAATTGGACTGTTAGGCCAATTGATCACTTGAAACTGTTCCAAGTGTTTAACAAATTAGAAGTACATCAAGTTGATTTGGTGGCGTTTCAATGCAGTTGTCGCAAATGGCAACTTTCCAGACTACCTTGTGGTCATGTTTGTGCTGTTTGCCGAGTTTCAGGTTTGACTAACTGCAACTTATGGGCAAAGATGTGGTTTAAGAAAATAACTCTAAAAAGTACCTACCAAGAGATGGTGTATCCTTTAAAAGATCCAAAAATGTGGCAAGCTCCAAATGACTTGCAATTGGTATTACCGCCTGTTATGATCAAGCGACCAGCTGGCAGACCCAAAAATAAAAAGTGCATCCTTTCAAACAATGAGTCCGCGACGATACCTTCATGTACAAGGTGTGGCATGGAGGGACACAACCGTAATGGTTGTAATCAACCTTTTCCAACAATAGTTGTAAGTGGTTAGTTTATTACTATATTATACTAATATATTCTTTGTTATTCTTGTTGGTCAGCCAAGCCAGAGGCGCAAATCCGTACGCACAAATTCTTTGATTCGAACACCAACTAGGGAGGAACACTTATCGGAAGAGGCTAGGTTGGATGAAGAGAGACTGAGAAATAGGCGGGTTTACATGGATTGGGATGATGTTCAAGCAAGTGAAGAACCTGTAACAACAACAGAAGGTATGGCAGTGGAAGACTGGCAACTGGTGCAAGGGAGGCTTGATTCATATAATCCGTGCATCAACTTTCTTTCACAGGCAAAGAATGACAATTATTATCAATCACAGCCAGAGTGCTCGATTCAAAGCAACAATCAACAATCACAACCAGAGTCTTGTATTAATTATCATTTCTTTCATTTGGATGATATGTAGACAATTGTATTCAGTTTTTTGTATCCTTTGAGTTTAGTTTAGTAATAAAATTTTATTTGTCATTACTTGAACTAAGGTTACAATATAGTTAAAAACGATCACATCATGATAATGACAATGATACTTAAATTAAAACAAGTTACTTAAATGAAAACACGATACTTAAACTAAAAGACAATACTTTGACTATAAAATGATACCAAATAGATCAACAATTTACATTTGTCTATAGTTGGTGATCATCACTACCTTTTTAGCCATGTTGCGCTGCAACTCGTGCCTTGCCCCTATCATCTGCATTGTATTTCGCATGTCCGCTCTAGTTAGCCTCTTTAAAAGTTCCCTACCATGGTCGACAAGAGGATTATCAGGTTGTGAACCCAACCTGATTATTTCAGACCTACGTAGTCGTATTCTTTCTAAAAATTGAGTAAAAAGGTTCAACATTTCCTCTTCCAAAGCGACTTCCATATCCAATTATTCTCGGATTTTCATAATGACTTGTACTCTTACATCATTTGGTGAAGTTGCCATACTCTTTTCAATAGGAGTTGAGTAGATTATTTTAAATTTAGGGGTATTTGGAAAGAAGGATATTTAGGGGTATTTATAAGTGTAGATGTTTACAAACCTCCAAATTTAGCAAGTCGACTAGTGATTGATTTAGTTAAAGTTTTAGGGCAACCTATACATTAAGTTGTATTAAGATATTTACCAGAGCGACTGGTGGTTGAGTATATTAATTACATAGAGCGACCTATACATTAAGTTCTATTAATTACATTGACATGACATATATCCGTATTTACCAGAGCGACTGGTGGTTGAGTATATTAATTACATAGAGCGACCTATACATTAAGTTCTATTAATTACATTGACACGACATATATTCATATTTACCATAACGACTCATAGTTAAGTATCTTAAATACATAGAGCGACCTATACAGCCCTTAAGTTCTATTAATTGCATTTACATGACATATATCCTTGTTTACCAGAGCCACTACTGGTTTTAATTAAGTTATTGATATGAAAAATATTCGTATGCATGAGAGGGATCTATAAATTCACATGTATTACATGACAGACTAGAACAAATATATCCATATTTAGATCAATAAATAACTAAAGTGGTATTAATGGTGGTGACATGACATATATCCATATCAACCGGAGTGACTGATTGTTTATAGTGGTAAATACTTAGAGCGACTGATACATTAAGTTGTATTAATTGCATTGATAAGACATATAACCATAATTACCAGAGCGACTACTGGTTGAATATCTTAAATACTTAGAGCGGCCGCTAAATTATGTTAGTATAGTGGCTGCCGTACTATTATGACCTTCAAATGACATATATCCATTATAGCATACGAATAACAATAAAAATACCTGAACATTCTAAAAGTAAAGCATCCAAATTACATATTTATTTGCTAAATTTATTTAGCTAAATGAAAAACTACTCCAAACCAAGTTTTCCCATGTCATTATACAACTCGTGAAGTATTGCAGCGGACTCAATGGTGTGGTTCTCGGGATGCCTTTCCATTTCTAGTGTCCCCTCTAGTATTTTTATCTTTGCCTCTAGTGTTTTTATCTTTTCAGCCATGAACTTACAATTTGAGCACTCTGCCTTTTCGACATTCATTGCAGATCTGGAAGTTCCCGCAAAATAACTTGGACGTGTTGAAGGGCACGTATATAATGTTGGAGGTGTTGAAGGCCCTGAAGAACTTATACGGTTCATGAAGTCATCCATCCACATAAAGTAGCCACACCCTCTATCGTCAGTTCCTGGCTGTTACATAGCAAGAGAATTTGAAGAAAATTAGTTTTGACAAACATAGTATTTTATAACACATTAATAATTTTTGTTTATAGTTCACCTTTGAACAAGGACATGCATAGTATTTTTTTACCATAACTGTAAGGTCGACAAGATGTTCGCAACACCACATCTCCTTTTTCACAAGTGCACTTATAACCTTGATCATATGGCTCCATCTGGTGGCGGCTAATCTAGTGGCGGCTGATCGAGTTGGTGTGAATGTGGTGGTGGTTATAAGGATATGAGTTTGTATGAATAATGTGTTGGTGGGTGGTTGTGAGGATAAGAGTGTGTGTGGTTGTAAAAATAAGAGTGTATGTGTTTTGTGTTATTTATATATATATTTTTATTCATTACTTTACTCATTTAGGGGTAGTCACTAAAAAATAATTTGAATAGTTAACTTGAAAGTTAACCATATAGAGTGGTGTATAACAAGAACATGTAACTAAAATATACAAAATAATTCCAGTTCCAAAAACGATTAAACATTAAAACCATTTGGGATACATTCATACTAGAGATGAATAATTGCATCATTTAAAAGCACATGCATATAACGTCTGAATCCTACCACATTGTAACACTATGCTTAAAAATTTTTTTGCCATATGTTCACGATATGCTATGGCAGTCTGAATAGGATTGTTGACGTCCAATGAGAGTCCATGTGACAACCTGTATAAGAAAATACAAGTCCATATACCACAATCACCAAAAACTCCACCTTGTTTGGGAACATTCACATCGTTGGTAAAAGATACGGTGTATCTTGTATGATCTATTCCTTTTTATCAAATACTTTCGCTTGCATCATAACCTCTGGAATCTTAGCCTGTATTAAAATTATAAGTATGAAACATTAAAAATAATTAAAGTCTTTCACAAGATGAAGTTCAAAATTTTTATTTCGTAACATGATGGAAAGGAAAGTTCTCGTTACATCAACATTGACTAAACTAGTTCCAGTCAATAAAAAAACATAGAACATACTTAACTAGAAAATTATTAAATGACACAAGGGTGGAAAGAATGATCAGTTTCGTTAGACAGAATTAACGACTCTTTGAATGCCCCAATAAAGAACGGACCAGGATTTGCTTCTACACCCAAGTTCTGAAACTGTTCGTGTGTTCGATTGTAAACTTGAAGAGTGGTATCCATTTGGTATCCGATTTCATCAACCTCAATTATCGGTTCTTCATCCATATTAAAACCAAGTAACCTAGAAGAATAAGGGGTGGGAACACTGACAATCATCCTATAAGAGGTTACAGCGTGACCATTGACCTCTAAGACCCATGCACAGAGTAGTCGGCTATGACCTACATGGTAGTTTGCTGATAGAACCAGATTGTTGCCTAATTGGGTAATACAGAAGGGGGCAACGAGCCAAACAAGTAAGGGTTCAGGTATAACTATTATCTGGAATTGATGGTTAATCATATCAAAAGATACTAATACATAACTTGTGTGCATGACTCCATCGTCATGTAGTCCACACCTATCAGAAGCAGCCCAGTAAATAAAATTACCTACAACAACCTGACCTGAGTTTTTTATTCTAAGTGTCTGGCTTGGCAAATTTTGCAACCTTCTCCATCTATCAGTGCTTAATGTATAGAGTGACACAAACCATGTACCTTCTCCCGAATAAGGGTAAGATATTTTTAGAAGTGTTGGGTCTAAGTTGTCTGGTCGGACACCGAAACCTAGTACAATTCGTTGTGTTTCTACTTGACTAGTGAAATATGGGATGAACACAGCAATAGATTTCATGATAGATGGGTTCCAGATAATAGCCATGAAGTTGTCAGCGTATGAAAAACACCAAAGCCCATCACAAGTGGCAATTGGAAACACGGATGAAAAATTAAGATTGGTGTTTAGTGGGGTGGAGTTGAAATTGTGATTCACATTACGCATGTAACTTTGAAAACCTTGATAATAGTTTACAAGAAATGAAATACTAACACTTTTACGGATACCGTAAGAAAATATGATGTTGGAAGAGTCTATTGAAGATTTCTAAAGCTTTGATACGGTTCGAAATTGAAGTAATGACTTAACAGGTAGTTTGTTCATTATTTCCAATTGAACTTCTATAGGTAAGTAGTCAGACATCTTTTGTTTTGAATAAGAATCTAGTATAGAAGGTATAGTTGATATGAAGGAAGTATTAGAAAAGGCCTTAAATAGAGGAATTTGATCGACTGTTGTTAAACAATATTTAATGCATACATTATTTGTGAGGTACTTTTTTATTATCCTAACGTAACTTCTATAAAGTTTATACCATAAAAACCTCATACTGGAACAATATAAATTGTAGTTAATTAGGATTGTATAGTGTTACCTTTAAACATTCTCTCAGACTGATATACCATTCACGCCATTCCAGGTCATAGGTTAGACCACTGTCATAGAAAGTAACCAATCCTGTCCTAATGTGCAAGTGTGCAAGACACCAGTGTTGGTTCGTTTCATTAATAGGCATAAAAACCTACAAATTTAGAAATGGTTTTGCGGCTTACATAAATAGTTACAAAAGTATAAGCACTTGGTTTTTTTTATTTAATAAAGTTACCTCTTCAACATCGTACCACGAGACTTTGTACAAACTGCCATCAGCATACCACGAGGGGATCGAGTCTTGAAGGAGAAGCTGGACAAAGTAAGCACCAACCATGGCCCAATCAGCGTCATGGGGTCTAAAATGCCACATGTAATTGACCCACAACTCTACGTGCTGTAAATAGACATTCAAAGAATATTAGTGTAATTAACATTCAATATAAATATTTTCGGACAAGATATTAATAAGGAATTGTTGATCTAATTACCTCATCCATTATCCAACCTTTCTTAGTAGGGTCTAAGCACACTAAGCTTTCCCAAAACCTTCAGTCGACACTAACATCTTTGCACCAAGGAAACCTACAACGAAGTGGTCCTTGCCGACCAAGAAATATGTCAAACGCGTCTGTTAAATGAACTTTGTCAGTAGCCCGGTTATAACGTGAAAGATCCTATACAAATATTAATGATATATTAAATGTTGAATTTATTATATAAGTTCAGGATATAAAAATTGCAAAAAATAGATACCTTGACCCAAGGCGTAACATCTTTAAGAAATAGATTCATGTCTTGGTCATTTAGGGTATTTAAGGGTCTATCCTTTTCAGCCATAGCAAAGGTGTTTCCCTAATAATAAGCTGAAAATGCACTAGATCTTTGAGTTCTTTTCCCGTTGCTAATCTTTGAAACAGAAAGTTTCCAATGATCTGAGTTCATAAGCTCGTGTCTCCTTTTCTTCTTTTCTTCTTCATACTTGAGCATCTTTTCTTTTTCATCACGCCTCTGAACCTCCTCTTGCAAAGTTTTAAGAAACAAAGCTTTCATCATCTTATGTTCTTCCAAACGACACCTTTCCTCCTCTTCTTGTTTCAACCTTGATTCTTCTTGTATTAGATACTCCTGGCACCAATTGGTGTGTAAGTATATATTCAAAATAGCTTAACATCATTTAAAACTACATTACCTTAACTAGATCTTCATCAGAATCTAAATCTATCATTGCTGGTCCATTCACACAAAATTTGGTCTCGCACAATTCATTGAATTCTTCATTAAGTTCTTCCCAACAACCGGAGCTAAAATTGTTGAAAATTTCAGCAACACACGATTTATCCTGTTATTTAAAATGACTTTATTAAACAAAAATTAATGCAACATTTAATTAAGTGTACTTTAATATAGCGCTTTATTCATATCTTACCAAAGATACGCCCTTTCGTTCACGACCAAGAACCTGCAATATAAATAAATATAACATATTAGTGTTGTATAAACTTCAATTTCCATAACTAGTTTGTATAATAAATCACCTTGATTATAGCCTCAAGTTTGAATACCCTAGAGTTTAACTTGGCAATCACACCATCCTTAAGCCGTATCTCTTCAACACTAGTAGTATCACACCTACGAATAATCGGTAAATCCCTGGTATCTATCTTCCCTCGCTTGCGTGATGAAGACAACTTTTTCATATAATCATCGAAAAGATCCGTGTATGTTGTCGGAGGAGACCTTGGTATGTACGACATGTAAAACTTACGAAAATCCATATACATTGTTGCTCCGATATCGTTAGTGTAAGATCAAGATTCACCTGTGAGTCCTTGAATACGTAACATAAATTGTTATATAAAAAATAAACACGTATATCAGTAAAAATAATTTATTTAATTTATTATTACCTTGCCAAATAATAAACTATAATCAGATCTTTTAAACAATTGCTTCCTCGACCAAGTCAATCCCCTTGGTATGATTTCGGGGTCCTTATTCCACCAAATAAGGTTGCCTTCGAAAGATTCAAGTATCCAAATCTGGAAAAACAAAAATTATTTACTAATATCTGGGTAGAAACACTATTGAACAAAATTAGAATGAAATTATACTAACCTTGAAAGACCAAACAAATCCAGACAGAGTATATGTGGGAACATAATTCCGGGATTTACTTAGACCTTTAAGGTGCTCCACATTGTTTATCTTAACTACATTATAATTTGGTCATTACAAAATGCTCCAAATGTATCACCCTCATCGGAAAGTCTTCTTAGACCACAAGGTTTTCAACCAAACGCATTAGTGTATCAAGTACTTCATCAACTAACTTTTTTCCAATAAAAATTACCTCTAATACTAATAAAAGACAAACGCGGACCGCATCATCATCATCTAATTTACCAAATAACTCTTCATCCTCAATTAAACCTAAAAGGTTTAAATTACTTACTTTTAAACCTAACTTGTAGGGTAATACCCTTGACACAAATGTGACATCCCCTGACTTGAATTTCCTAAAACTATAAGTTCCAAAATGAAGCCCTGTTATAAGAGAAAACTCCGGACGCCCGAAATGTAAAAACCGACCTTCCACATTATATACTAGTGGCATATCATAGGGAGCATCATCTATAAAAACTTGTTTCTGTAGTATGTAATCAATAAAATGTGGTTCATTGTCATAAAACGAAATATCCAACCATTTGGCGAAACACGATTTCCAAAAACAGCTTCCTTCTGTTTTCATTCAATTTCTCTTTAAATAAACTAAAGTATCTCAATTTACTTGTAATCACGACTGTCGCTTCATATTCCTTTCAAAAAAATAAATTAATTACATCATTTCAATCAAAATTACAATAATAAAGAAAGTACACAGGACTATAAAGAAAATAATATAAAAATTACTACTGGAAAATAAAAGACAAAGGCTTAAATCATCATTAATCAAGTGGAAAAAACAAGGACTAAAGAGCTAAAATTATTGATATCATCCATACTTCAAAAATTGTTGATTTAAGTTTAATTTTCGAAAAGAGCATGTATTATTAGTCCGGTTAGAAGCTTATGGGAGAGAAAAGCCACAAACTACACTTATGAGCTCTTAAGATTTCCAACTAATCCTTGTTTAGCATCTAACTCATAATTAACTCTATCATTTTTCGTTCTTCGCAAATTTCCGCGAATGCTTAGTCTAAAAGTTAAGGAACAAACTAGAGCTCAACACGCTCGATCGAGTCAAAATTTATTCTTATTCTACCCAGCAGGAAAGTCAAAATTGTGACAAAACACTTATTTTATTTTTGAAAATTTTTAAATTTTTTCATTTTTTGGTATTTTGGTAGTAAAAACGGGATTACGTAAAAACAACGACTGCAGGTACAATCACATCGATAGATCCCCCCATACTAGAACAAAACATTATCCTCGATGTTTTAAAGGGTACCTACGTCATACTAAAGCCGTTTATGAATTATGCTAAAGATAAACGTTAGTCGATAAGAGTTGGATATTGGATTCCCAAATGAAGCTGAGGATGTGAAGCTCGAGTGAGCGAAGGACAAAACCACGAGCACGAGAGGATTCAAAATCTGGGCAATCCTGGACATACAATCACAAAACATAAAACACGGAAAATGGAAGAGGCGAGCCTCTCACAACAAAAAACACTTATTCATTACTACTACTAATATTAGGATAAGCATGGGTTGCCACCCACGAAGCACTTATTTTTGTTAACCAAGTCTTGAGCCTGACTCGATCCCCTATACTTGAGCTGGTCAAGGAGGATAGAAATGGAGAAACAAAACATCCAAGATAGGAATGTTCCCTCCAGAAATCATCATCGGGCATTCAGAAATGAGCTGGAAAGCTTTAAAGCCCCGATGAGATAAGGGATGAGGAGATTTATTCTCATCCGCAGCAAGAATACCAGAATTGACAACTTTGTCCTCATTTTTGGATAAAAATGGAAGCAAAGTGTTAATCACTGGAGAAAGAGGATCACAGATGAATAAAATAGAAAATTCATCCCGTGATAGAAATTTCTCGGATTGGACTTCAATGAATATCCCCGGATCGAAAATCTTGTTTCTAGTTCCGGAAGGAAAAGAAACTACAAGGTTAGATCCGGGGGAATCACTAAAAAGAGTGAAATTCGAATCCAGATGATGGGTGGGTAAATCATGAAGCACATGAACTCTAGGTTCTCTTGTTGGATTATCAAAAATATCCTCCACCACATCCATAGTGAAATTTCCCGAATCGGGTTCACTATCACAAAAGAATGCTTCGTAATCTGGAAGAGATAAATCCGAATAAGAAGTGGGACTGACACTACTAATCTCTTCCAGATTAAAGTAAAAAGTTTCAGATTCGGGTAAAGAATTATCAAAGGTGTTAGTCTCCTCCAAGAAAAAGTTAAGAGATGTGGAGGAAGACTTGGTCACAAAATCGGAAGATGGAGTGGGATTATCTTTTAATGCTTCGATCTTAGCAATAAGAAGATTGACATTCAACAGTTTTTCACGAAGAATATCGTCTTTGATTGTTAGAAGAATATCAGTATCAATCCCTCTAACTTCCGGGATAATAATCTCCACCACCTCTAAGCTGATGAGCTCAGAATCGGGAGGCGATGCCTCAACATACTCGATGTCGTCAATAGAGAAAGAATTGTCATCAATCGAAGTGGAATCATCATTAGAATCGGAGAAATCCTCAAATTGATCTTTTGAAATGTCAAGAGGCAGAGAATTATCACGAAAAGGCACATCACACATTTTGTCGGGAATACCCTTGGACTCACTTGGGATTTGGACAAGGTTCTCAACACTAGACTTTATTACTTCGTCCGATTCCGTTGCCAGAATAGTGTCGAGATGCTCATCCTCCATTATGAAAGAGTCAACGGGCTCCTTGGTTGATAAAACGGGTGTGATTGCAATGGTATAGTCCTCGTCATCATCATCATAGTAGATGATAGGATGATTCCAATTCGGAGTATTAATATACTTTGCTAACTCCTCGTGAATATTTTGCACATCATCATGAAGTTTACGAAATAACTTTAGAATACACTCCGGTTGATATTTCTTGTCTTCAAAAGCATGCTCAATTTCAGAAATTTTCTCCCATGCTAGTGATACAACCTTTGGCGTTTCATAAAAAGAAAATCGATTAAACTTTCTTAAGAAAGTTTGCACAGAGTTAATTAGGTTTCTTTTATCTTCTAAAAATTCCAAACTTGTTTCTTCTTGAGGAGGTTGATGAACAACGAAATACTACATGGGTTGAGTATTAATGTTAGCCGCCCGTTCCTCTGCTAGCAATTCAGCACAAGTTTTCTCATGAATCGGTTGATGAATGACGGAAAATTATGGGGGTTCAAATTGGTCAAAACCAGAATAATTAAAATCATAACATGGATTAGGTTCGTAATAATTCATCGGTTGACATTGAAAAGTCTCGTGAGGGCCCCCACAATCTTCACAACAAGGATATTGTTGTGGAAAACTCGGTGAAGTTTGTGGAGAATAATCAAAGTTTTGATTGAAACACGGGTCCTGATTATAGACAAACAAGACTTGAGGTGGACAATCGTAACCATAATGGGCATCGTCACCACATAACTCACAAGAGTATGGCACGTATTGGGGTTGTGGAGGTGGGTATGAAAAATCGGGAGGATTATCGAAAGAATTCGGAGTTGAATCATAAGTGAAAGAATCTCCGTTCCTTGAATGACATAGAAAGCAATATCCATCTCGAAGATCATTACCACACCGTTCGCAAGTACACCATCGACAAGGGTGACCATATAACAGTTCTCCACACCCTACGCATCGGACAAATGTCGACATAAAGAATTAAACGATAATGAGGGTTAAGAAGAGAATCAAATGGTTTAGAAGAAAAAGAAGATTATTTTTGGGTTTTTAAGCTTTTTAAACAACATGTTTTATTAAAGGAAAAAATGAGATCGAATAACTTAAACCAATAATCAACTAGCTTCATGGTAGCTCTTTAAAAGAAAAACGCACAAAGGTGCGGAGGAGCGGGAAAGCGCGAAGCTATTAAAAACCTTCTCCTTTCGGGTCGTAGTTCCTCGGAACAACCCTCCTTATACCCCTCTTATAGTTTGTTAATTGATTAAAGGTGTGTCGTACTTCACAAGTGACACAAAGGCAAGTTTTGAATCTTTGATTCGGGAACTTATTACGATAATGCTTAAGTTGAGAGCATTATATTGATGATGGTTTTTATTATTTAAAGACAATATTTTTACGTTTTTGATTTTTCTTGTTTTTATATACTAATAAAAGAAAATGAAAAATATTTTTGTATTTTTATAAAGAAAATAACTTCACAAGGAAGGATCTTCAAAGCACTAATTGTCAAACGTTGAAACGACAATCGCTTACACTCCCCCCCGGCAGCGGGGCCAAAATGATAACCGCCTTTTTAAGGGTAATTATAATATATATATAGTATACGTATTCCAAAAGATTCAAAGAAATTACTTTTAACCAAAGTAAAATCTAAAATCTCCCGGGTCGTTTCCCAACGAGGAGTGCAATGGAAAGTCGAGAGTCGGTTTGATATTTGATGTTTGAATAACAAGGCTTTGATTGGGTTTTCTAAATCTACGAGAAAAATAAGTAAAAGGCAAGCTAAACTAAAACGAAAGCAATTACAAAATTAAAAACGTAAACGGGACGTAAAAACGCGACTTAAAAAACCTAAATTATCAAAATTTAATCCTAAAATGATTATTTAACTTTTTATAAATCCTAAGCGACTAAAATGCAAGAACAAAGAAAAGTAAACCAAAAACGTAAGCATTTAAAGCTTAAAAAAACAAAAAACATGAACGGGATCAAAACCCGTTCTTTAAAAAAATTAAAATCTAAAATTTTAACCCTAAGAAAGCAATTCTAATTTTCCTAAGTCCTATTTGATAAAAGAAAATTTTCTAAAAAAGAATTATATCTTTTTAACTTTTTTTTTAATTTTTTATGAATTAAAAATAGTTTTAATGAAATAAAATGATTAAAAATAGTAAACTAATTGAGAAAAATCTAAAAAAATCATGAAAAGTACTTTGACTAATGCTGAATCTAGGAAAAATAAATTGGTGAAAAGTGCTTATTGAAATTAGCACTAAATAAGCTAATAAAGGCTGATAACTTAAATTGCAAAAAAGGGTTAAAAGAATTAATGTTTGGTATCCTAGCAGAAAAGACCCAAGGTCGTTTATGGTAGCAGAGTGCGGTGTTGAGGCTTTGTGTACAAGGGGGAGGTCATGGTTTCGACCCCCATGGCTTCCCTTTTTGCAAAACTTTTTATTTTTTATTTTTCTTTTTAAGACAATTAAAGAGTAAGCCAAAATAACAAACTTTAAAAAAATAACTTTTTATAAAACTTCAAAATAAGCTGGGAAAAAGTACAAAAAGAATGACAGTTTGGCTTAAAACTGTCAAGTTAAAAACTAAGTCTGCTAAGCAATCTTTGAGACTCAATAAGCCCCTTAAAAAGAAAAAGCTAAACTAAACTAATCTAGGATTACTAATAAGCACATAGGACAAATAAATAAGCAAAGAAAAGTAGGCAGATAAGCACTAAAAGGGAAAATAAAAGTGACACAAAGACATAACTTAAAGTACTAAGACAGATTTTTAAGCTAAATTCAAGACTAAATAAGCTAACATAACAAACTCTAAACTGAAAACAGATTAGGAATGACACTCAAATAGACTAAGTAAGCTGAAAATTAACAACTTAACTGAAAGAATAAGCTGGAAAAAGCAAATGGGAATGACAGATTACTCTAATATTTTTGGACTTTTTTTTAGATCAAGTGACTAGATTGCAACTTAATTTTAAGGATAAAAAAACTAATCTAGGTAAGCTTAAAACTTAAAACAGATGAAATCCAACCTCACTAAGCCAAGATTAATCAAAATAAACCAAAGTTTAGCTAGATTCAAACCTCAAACAACCTGCTACATTAGATTTCTTAAGAAATCACCAACTAACTAGCATTACTACTACTTGACAGATTTATGGCAAAAAATTTAATGGCAAATTCACACTTAAAGCACTTCTATCCTATTGCATATATGACCAAAAACATAAGTCATGAACAAGGCTTCAAAGCCTTTTTAAAGCAAGGCTTGCATGTAAGCAGTTTGAAAGAATTTTAACAACACAGATTTGGAGAACTTTTAGAAAACACCATAAACTTAGATTTAACATTAAAAACTTTCTTAAAACAGATCAACACAGCTAAAACAACTTGTTAAAGGTGACTTAGTGATCCAAAACCATTTTATACTCATTCTGACCCACTTTGAGACCTTGTCCCAAACACCCCTTTAGAAACTCCAAATCTATTTTTTGAACTAAATTAAAATGATTTAAGCTAAGGTTTTGAAAGACAAGCTATAAGCTAGAATTAAAAAGCATAAACAAGCATAGTTAAGACAAGAATAAGCACAAAATAAGCAGTTCACTATAGGCAATTTTAAAATCATAAATACAGATTTTTGATAAAACATAAATTTCATTAACAAGAAAGTTTTTACATGATTAAAAATAAATGACAGAATTTAATCCTAAGTTACACTACTCCTCGGTACATACTGTGAACTAAGCTATTTATAGCCGTTTGTTGAAGTTGAGTTGTGCTAGTTGTGTTTTCTGTGTGAGTAGTCTCTTAGTCATCATCTCAGCCATTCAAAATCCTTTGGCACCAAGAAATATGATCTACACCCTTGATTTCTTTTCTTCAAATCTTAACCAATGGGGTCTTAAGGGATTTCCAATATGGCTTTGGGGTTTTGTGGTGTGGGGTTTGATGTTGAGGGTGATTTTTTTGTTGTAGGGTGAGAGTTTTGGGAACTGAGGTTGTTTCGGGTGCAGGGCCTGGACAGTGACGGGGAGGATAAACAATATAGTTTTGGCGGGAATTGTTTAACTGGTTGAAGGTTGGTGGAATTCACAATTGTGGCCCCTGATTTTATATATATGAGTTACAATTTCGTTCCTTGTGGTGTTATATGATTTGAGGATTTGGCAGTTTAGGTCCCTCGGTTTGTGTATAACTCTTGCAAAGTTCGTCCTTATGTTGAAAGGTTTGTGGGAGTTGACAACTTCAGTCCTCCGACTCGTAACTTTTTATTGCATCCGCAGTCCCTGTGATCATATAAGTTTGAGGGTCTTGGCAATTCTGCCCCCTCAACTTGTATACAATCATTGCAAAATCAGCCCTTGTGGTGTATTAAGGACTAATCAGCAGTATTGGCTCGTTAAGTGGGTTATGGATTGGGGCTTTATATATGTTGGTCCTCATCTTGGCAGATTTAGTAATATAAGCCCAATTTGTTTTAAGCTTAAACAAGTCTTCTTTAAATGCCTTAATGGGCTATCCCGGCCTATTAGATGGGTGCAGGTGGGCCCATTAATCATTTCTTTGGTTTCGGCTTCGGTTTGACTTTGACTTTGTCGGGGTTGACTTTTTGACTTTGACTTTTTCACTCTTTCCATTACCGTGCTCGTTTTTGTCCTTTTTGTTGTGTCTTTTGTCTTTTTTGTCGAATATCCGTTTCCTGCACAATATAAGAGAAAACACACAAATACAATGTATTTTTTGGTATGTTTTTTGTCATTTAAGTCTGTTTTTAATGGAAAATGGTATGTGTAATTAAGCACATACCAGGCACTGTTGGTTATCACATCTCAACTTTGGTATTCTTAACAAGCTAGCTAAAGACGGTCTTGCACGAGGCATTCCAAGGCATAAATTTCAGAAAGATCATCTGTGTTCAGCATGTGCATTAGGAAAAAGCAAGAAATCCTCTCATCAACCCAAAGCTGAAGACATTAACCAAGAGAAACTATATCTTTTTCATATGGATTTATGTGTCCCGATGCGTGTGGCGAGTGTTAACGGGAAAAGGTATATCTTAGTGATTGTCGATGATTACTCAAGATTTACTTGGGTTAGATTTTTAAGAATGTTGATCCCTTTTGAACAGATCTTACATAGCTTGTTAAAGCTTAGTTGTGTTGGATAGATCCAAAACAACTATTGTAGAAACTAAGATTGAGAATATCACAAACTATGCGGAATCTAGTTTGCAATACTAAGAAGACCAATGAAACAGTAAAACAAGATCTTGCTAAACTTTCAATATATTGAACACAATCAAAGTTACATAATAACCTTGAAACTATGAATACTAACTATGAGAAATGACTTGTAGATCTATATTTCTAACTATGCCTTAGGATTTCTTTTATACACCAAGAAACCCTAATGGGCTTACAAAATTCGTTAAGTGATCAATGCATATCTATTCTTAATATATCTCATGCATATCACTTTAGCAGTACTAACTATATAACCAACAATACTAACTATTATAACTAACAGTATTAATAAACTGACAGTACTAACACTTTGTACTAGCAGTACTAACTATAACACTAACAGTACTAATGACTTAAACTATTTTTCTCTAATCTTCACCAGCAGCAGTTTCTTCAACCAGCTCTAGAAACTTAAGAGGCCTTTATTCCTAACAATCCTCCCCTAAACTTAATATTCATCTTGTTAATCATTAAGTTTCTTTGAATTAAACCATCTGTGCTGAGAGGATGCTTCCAAACATTTTAGTGTCTTGGTTTGTTTGCTAGAATGAAAATTTTCCTCAAAAGTTCATTTGCCATTTCTGAATA
Source organism: Tanacetum coccineum (assembly GCA_026074375.1). Classification (NCBI taxonomy): domain Eukaryota; kingdom Viridiplantae; phylum Streptophyta; class Magnoliopsida; order Asterales; family Asteraceae; genus Tanacetum; species Tanacetum coccineum. The sequence goes on along the minus strand of BQNB010023745.1, from coordinate 3,766 downwards.
TTGATCCACTTGAAGCTTGTTAGCCAACATCACAGTCATAATCCCTCTTGTCAATGGATATTCTTTTTTAACTAGCATAAAGATTTCATGTCCTCTTACTGAAGATACATGGTGAACACCATGTGTATTATAAAGCCTCCATACCAAAGGATCATGCATATACCTTTGAAGCTTCCATAGAGTATCATCATTATCTGGTTCAAACAATCTCTTCAGTTCAACCCACAATTCCTTCTCTTTATAATCTATAGGCTCTGTTATACTGAACCTCTCCTTAACCAAATCCCAAAGCTTAACCAGGTCATCTCTATCAAATTTCTTCAACATCTCAGCAAAAATTTGATAAACTTCTGTATGGTTTCCAATTCTGATAATTTTCCAATACCTTCTTGTGTCTTTAGAGTAAACCTCCCAGTCTATGATTGGATATTTGACCTGTAAAGCTTCAACATAGACTTCTTCCACGGGAACTATCACTAACAATTTCTGTAGTTCTTCTTCTGATATTTCTTTTTCCTTTTCAGGTGATTCTTCACCTGAACCTGAAGCATCTCTAATCTTTTGTCTTTTAACAGACTCTTCTAAAACTTCTTGACCTTCTCTTTTCAGTCTCTGAACCTCCAACTTAGATCCCATAGGCACAAAAGATTATACCTTCCTCATAGTAGTTTCAAAGATTTATTTAACCTGCTCAAATGAAAGTGACTTCAATTGTTTAATAGAATAACCTCCTTCTTGGTTCTTGATGTAATTTGACATATATTCCTTTTGTTAAGCAGGAGTCATTGGCTTGTTTCTCTTAGCTTCAGCTCTTTGTTGAGCAAAGAACTTCTTTCTTTGATTGACAAGTTCTACAAGCTTCATTGGTAAATCTTCTTCACTACGCTTTTCACCAGCTTGTAACTGTTGAACAAAATCTTCATCAACTGCAACTCTAGCCAATACATCATCCTATTCAGCATCTGTAAAACCCTGAGCTGCTTGATGCACTTAATCCATTCTCTGTCTTTCTGCTGCATCAAACTCTTCTTGTAGCTTTTGAGCTACTTCTGCATCCCTGCTAATCTGAACCTGCTCTCTCTGTTTTATCTTCCTTGGAGACTCAGTTTCATCTATTTTAGCCTTGCCCTTAGCTTTAGCAGCACTTTTTCTAATCTCCATAAGTGTCTCTGCAAGGGTTAAATCATCAGCAGTAGTATCTACATGTCTTTGAGGACTAGCAATAATAACAAATGTACTAGCAGTATTAAGTTCTACATCAGCAGTAGTAACTTTCGGACTAGCACCAAAACCTTCCTGAGTGTCCAACTTCTGTTCATACCTCCCATGAATTTCAACATGTGGAGGAACCAATGTAATTCCAGCATCTAAATCTATTTCTTCTATCATACTTATAGGTCCAAAGTCTTAGATCTGATTAGCCTTTTGTAAGCCAGTAGCTAACTTGAATAAATCCAAATCAACTATAAGAGAGACAATGACTATGAATACTATGTGTTAATGCGGAATCTTAACACAGGTACTAAGAAGAACGATTGTAAAACTAACTTCGTATATTGCTATTGATTTCTATTAGGTTTAGATGCCCCAAACACTATGCCGTAGAGTTCCTTTTATACACCAAGGAAACCCTAAAAGGCTTTACAAAACGTGTGAAAGGATAATGCATATCCTTTCCTAAGATATCTCTAAGATAACTATTATAACTATTCTGTTACATAAACAGACTTAACTAGACAAGGCCAGTACTAACTATAGTACTGCCAGACTTAACTTAGTACTGACAGACTTAACTATGTCTACCAGACTTAACTCTATAACTATCAGACTTAAGTCTGTTTACAATAATTCCTAACAATCCTCCCCTAACTTGAACTTCACTTGTGATCTTCAAGTTTCTTTGACTACCTTCATTATGATCTTCCTGAGGATTTTGTGAGTATTATCTTTGGAATTATTCTTGAACTGCAACATGATGATCTTCCTGTATAAACAAGTTCTTGACTTCTATCAGCAACTCTTTAAATCATCACTACCTGATCTTTGCAGCAACTAATCTTCTAAGTATCATAATCAGCACTTCACAGCAACAAGTCATATCTCTTCAGCAACACTTGAATAAGCAGCAACATTGACTATATGTACATCAAATCATAAAGTTTCAGTCTATTCTCATCACTTCCAGGTGTGTTAACTCCTGTGAGAGGTGAATCATTGAAAATTTAATGGATTTGATGTCTCTTTACCAGTTAGCCATTAACTCTGGAGTAGTCAGTCCTTTGGCCACCAGAAAGGTGCATGTCCATGGTTGACTGAAAACCATTTCAACTCTCAGTACGTGAAACATTGGTGAGTTGAATACCATATGGTTTTTGGCAAACCATTACAGCCATGAACGGATTTGATATGCCTTTACCTGTAGCCGTTTGCTCAGGGCTAGTCAATCCTTTGGCACCTAGAAAAGGTAAATTCCATGGTGGATTGATTACCATATCAACTCTTTGTACATGAAACTTGGTGAGTTGATGTACCATCCACTTTTTGGTAAAGTGTCAACCATCTAATATGGATTTGCAATTTGTCTTTACCATAAGCCATAATCTCATGGACTAGTTATGGTTTTTCCACAGCCTTTACCACAATCCATAAACTTGTGGGCTAGCCAACTCTTCACTCAAACAGATATGGTGAGTTGAAAACCATACAACTTATTGGCAAGTTGTCAACCATAAAACGGATTTGAGAAGTCTTTACCAAGAGCCGTTTGCTCCTGGACTAGCCAGTCCTTATGTCTGTTAGACATGGTGGACTGATAACCATTTGTTGTGTTAGTGCATAGCACCTCCACCAAGTGTTATCTCCTCATCTCCATTCTAGATCTTCAACTTATCAATTTCCATAGATATGCTGATAATTCTTTCAAACACTTAAGCTTTAATCCCAGCTTTCTTCTCAATCGATTTTACCAGCTTTTTCTTAACTTCAGTATTTTGAGCAAACAACTTCTTCTTAAGCATCATTCTGCACACTTCTTCTGACAAGGGATATGACCTTTCAGCCAACATATAAATGGCTGTTGTGTTATGTAAGTTCAAACAGTGAACATTACATGAATCATAATATCTCCAGTTCACTATAGGAATGTGCATAGGTAAACTCCACACAGTATCTTCACTTTGTGGTGGATCAAACATAATCCTAAGATTTTCAGCAAATGCTCTCTCCAAATCTTCTTCAGGACCATAAGCAGTAGTCTTTTGCAACACAATTTTATACAAATCAACTAAATCATCTCTTGAGATATTATGCAGCATTGCTCCAAAATTCACAAACACTGAATCCCTTTGATTTGCTCTGATGAGGTGACAATAACCTTTACCTCCATGTCTAAGAATCTTCCATTTCACAATCTTTGAGGATGTAATATCAACTTCTCCAGATTCAGGTTCTGTAGAAGTATGCAAACCAATCCCTTTTCTAGCCTTTGACTTTCTCCTACTCATTTTTAGAACTGGTTGCTTGACCTCAATCTCTTCTTCTTTCACAAACTTGGCAGATTCAGGTATAGGAATATCTTCAACATCCAATACCTTTTGCTTCTTTTTCTCAGCACCTTGAAGAGTTTCACCAGACCTTTTCAAACTTTCTTTCTCCTTTTCAGAATCCATAGGAATAAAATTTTCTATGCTTCTGATAGTTCTCTCAAATTGTACCTTGAGTTCCTCAAAAGACAACTTCTTAAGTTGAGGAATTGTCCAACCATGAC
>BQNB010023744.1:0-61476 GCA_026074375.1 Tanacetum coccineum | reverse complement strand
CATTTTAGTAACAAGGTGCATTGATAACCTTATAGTTTTTAGCAAACTATCAGCTATCAACGGATTTGGGATCTTTTTATCAGTAGCCGTTTGCTCTAGAGTAGCCAACTCTTTGTTTTAAAATATGGTGAGTTGATTACCATACAACAGTTTTTGGTAAACTGTCAACCATAAACGGATTTGAGAAGTTTTTACCAAAGCCGTTTGCTTTGGACTAGCCAGTCCTTATGCCTATTAAGCATGGTGAACTGATAACCATTTGTTGTGTGGTGGTTAGCTAATACCCAAACCCTTCTCACTTCCATAATAGTCCACAGTTTCCAAAAAAATGCTCACTGTTACTGATAACTTCATCACTTTCTAATCCCAGCTTGCTTCTCAATCATCTTCAAGAGTTTATAATAAACTTCATTCATTTTTCCATCTAGAAGCTTCATTTTCAGCATCACTTGGCAAGCTTCTTTTAACAATGGATATTTTTTATTCGCTAACATATATTTAGTGCATGCCTCCAAAGTTAAACAATGTACTTTACATTTATCATAATACCTCCAACTAACCATCTTGTTGAAGTGGTAAGCTCCAAATAGCATCTTCATTGAGAGGTAGATCAAACATAGTCCTGAGATCACTCCAAAGCACTCTGTCATAAGCATCTTCAGGCCTATTAGTTCCATACTTCTGCATTACCAATCTGTACAACTCTATAAGATCCTCTCTTGTGAAGTCTTTAATCATAGCTCCAAAGCTCATGTAGACTGTATCAGCTCTATTTGCTCTTATTATCTGATAAATACTTCTTTGACCTTGCTGAAATATCTTCCAATTTACCACACTATCAGATTTTGTAGTCAAAGGAGTAGGATTCATAGCTTCTACTGATTCCTCTTTATCAGTTTCTGTATCTTCTTGTGCACTCTTGTCAACATTTATACCTTTTCTAGCCTTTTGCTTCTTTCTTTTTCCTGTTCTTTTTACTGGCTCTTCTTCCTTTACATTACCAACTTTTTCTTCTGTATTTGAAACATCTTTATCATCAATCATTTGTTTCTTTGAAATTTCTGTCTGAAGCTCTTCTCCATATCTTTTCAATTGTGCCTTTGTAGCTTTAATATTTATAGGAACAAAAGTATCAATTGCTTAACTATCTTCTCAAACTATTCTTTAATATCTTCAACTTCAACTTGTCAAACTGAGAACGCTTCTAAGTTCATTGATTCTTAGATAGTTTTTGACATGTAAATTCTCAACTGTATGAGTCATTGGTTTATTTTCTTTGCCTTAGATCTTTCTTCTTCAAATGTTTCTTTCTTTGATGCACCAAATTCTACCATTCTTTTTGAAAAATCTTGTTTAGGACTAATCCTTTTCCAACACATCTTTTGTCAACTCTGCATTTGCTTCTAACTTGGCTATAATAGCATGCCAGTCTTCTTCACTATAAAATTGAGCTTCAAATTGAACTTGAGCTTTTCTTTTTTTTGTTGCTCAGTTAACTCTTCTTCTTCTTCCAATCTTTTAGCCAATAAAGCATCCAATGAATTGTTTGGAAGTTTCTTCTTCCTCTAGCGGTTTGCAATCTTATGGCTTCTTTTTTATCGCAAAGAATAGCTATCATCTTGCTTGATTTTGTTCTTTTGTTCTTTTGGGAGCTTGAGTCTCTTCAACTATTATTGGAGCTTTTCGTTCCCTTTGGCCTATAGCAGAACTAACTGGCCCTATTACCCAGTAACTAACTCCTAAGCCAACAGTATTACTCTTCTTCAAAAGACAAGTTAAGTAATAATATCTTCAAAGCCAGTACTAATATCTTCAAAGCCAATATCAATGTCTTTTCCCTTGGACTCTTTTCTCCTCTTGATTCTTTTATACCCTTATCAACTGAACTTTGACCTTGAGAAGCAACTTTGACAGACGTTTTGCTGACTTCACAGGTTGTAGGGCTGCTGATATTTCTCCCTGAAAGTTTTGGCCTTGTATATAGGAGTCTTTAAAAACCTCTTATCTTATTCTTTATCAGATTCCTAACCTTTTCATCCAAATCCTTATCTTATAAATTCTCTCCCCTCGTTTGGAAGATATTTCCGAAATTCTTCTCTGACTCAAGTAGAAACCACATGTCTCCTTTTGAGAACATCTTCCATTTCTTTACCTTTTTCACAATTTCACAAGTATAGTTGCTTTTCCTTTGGTCAATTAGTCTGCATTTAGTTTGTCTCCCAAACTATCAACCTTTGTGATCAACTTGGGAACCAATTGAAGCAGGTCATCCACTGTTATAGTTCTTTCTTCTGCCACATGAGGATGAGTAGGATCTTATGATTGTGGAACTTCAGTTTCCTGGCTAGGTAAAATTGGTTGGTGTTCAGGTGATGGTTGCTCAAAGGTGTGCTCAATAGGTTCACTATCAGGTTCTGGAGTAAGTGATGTAGGGTGAGTTATTTGTTCAGTACAGGTGTAGGTTCAGGACTAGTGGTTGCAGATAGCTACAGGAGTGGGTGAGATGAGATGGTAATGGATTCTGACGGGATGGTTGACCCATGCTTGTTCTGCTTGTCCTGCATTTGATCCCCAGCAAACAACGGGCAACATTGCAGGCATCAAAGGTCTAGGTACCCTCTAAAAAACCTTTTTCATTGTTCCCAAAAATCTTTTTGGTCAATACATTAGCCAAATAAGGATAGATGTTTATATTCATAGTTTGTATTTCAAAATCTTTGTAGAAATCGAGGGTACTATTCAAAAACTTAGTTTTACTTTTCAAGTTTGCAGACCATGCCATCAAAGATTAATTTTGAAAAAGTTAATAAATCCCTGACAGTAAAAAGCAAATCAATAGCTAGTCGGCAAGATTGCTACCAAATTGATCCCATCCACCACTTTTAGGACTCATACAATGTAAAATATGATGGACTAAAAATCTCCATTAGGGTGTAAAATGACTTTTCCAAAATGTAAAAGTACCATCAGCTGGATACCCCATATTACCCATCCCTTCAAAAATCTCTGTATTTGGCAACATGGAAATCCTTGAAGCATCTGCTAATTGAAGCTTACTTCGAACAGATGCCTCAATGATTGTATACTCAAGAGTATCTATGGTTGCTCTTAGTTCTAGAGTCCCATCAGCAAGAGTTGAGGCAGTTACAGTCTGCCAAAACTGTTTGACTAAGGAGTCATGGATAGTGGGATTGTGTGTCAAGGAATACCTGATATGTGAACCTTTTAAAAAATCTACTATATCTGCAAACCCTGTACTTTCTTCAGGTTTCTTTAATAATCCCACTTGGTTATTGCTTGTACGCAGTATTTCATGGAAAGCCATTCTTTGAAACTTGTAGTAAAGAGGTTGTGTGATTGTTGGTTATGTCAACTGGGTTTGACTCGTTTAGGAAACTTTGTACTGATTGGTATCTGTTTAATTGACTTTATATGCGAAAAAAATGGAACTGCATTGGTACTTGAGATAATAGTCTCTTTTTAATGAAAGAAAATATAGTAGGTAAGTTAAATCAGTATCTATTCAATTGGTATCATTACTCCACTTAAATATACCCGCCAATTTGCTCTTTTTTAAAAAAAAAATAAAACGATCATATTTAACGAAAAGTCAAAGTTGTTAGACCAAACAGTACTAACGACTAGTTACCAGTATTAATATTGGCCTACCAGACTTAAGTCTGGTCAACCAGTATTAACCTCATATTGTCAAAACTAACAATAAGCTTACCAGGATTAAGTAGTAAACTACCAGAATTAATTATGACAAAACCAGACTTAACTCTTGCACAACTTAAGTTCTACTTTAATCCATGCTCCAATCCTTCGTGTAATCCAAGTATAACCTGAAAACGTTAAGCCACAAACAAAAGCATACTACAAAACTATTCGAAGACACTATGCTTCTAGATCTATTATATTTAATTACTACTTGAACTAATAAAACATAGCATTATTAAATGCTTCTAACTAGGATTACTAGATTACTAACTATACATTTAATACTCCCCTTAAAATATTGCTATGGATTTATCATACCAATATTAAACATTAGGAAATATTGAACTTGTATGGTCATCTAAAGCTTTGGTCAATAGGTCACTACATTGTAATCTGTGTGAATTTCTTCCCACCGATATGCGCTTCTTCTCATAAGAATCTCGTATAAAGTGGGGTTTCTGATCTCTATGTGCTTGGCTTGGAGTGATACACCGGATTCGTCACAAATGCAGATTGTGCTTTCATTTTCTATGTGGATTTGGTATTTATTGAAATGAAACATAGTCTAACATTTGTTCTGAATCCACAATTACTTGTACATAGTAGATTGCACGCAGCTTATATTCAGCTTCTGTTGTAGAGGTAGCCACTATTGTTTGTTTCTTGCATTGCTATGAAATTAATCCGCGTCCAAGAAATTGACAACCACCGGTTATGGATTTTCTATCAAGGTTTGCCCCAGCATAGTCACTATCTGAGTAAGCTTCCAGATCAAAAGATGATTCTTTAGGATACCATAAGCCCAAATTGGGTTTGCCCTTAAGGTACTTAAAGATTCTCTTCACAGCATTAAGTGGTGAAGTCTTGGGAGATGTAACCTGAAAATAGAACAAAGAACATACTACAAACATTATTCAGGCCTAGAGGCAGTTAAATACATGAGAGAAACATATTCATGGATCTGTATAAGTGTACAACCACTTCATCAACTTCCTCTATTTGTCAATGCATCTTGGTCTCCTTTGGGTTATTGAAGTTTTCCACTTGCAAGGTCAAACTTTTTTCAGCTTGTCTGGCAAACATAATTTGTCTTGAGAAATAAAAAATTCCATAATGTCTTTTGCTTTGGGACTTGCAATCGAAGGAGGAATATGAGTTCACCCATAGAAACTCATTTGAAAATTGCCCTTTCATAATGCCTCAAAAGTCATCACACCAGATTTCTAGCTAGAGCCAAAAATGATATCATCTAATACACTTGAACCAGAATGATATTCCTTCTTGTCCTTCTTAATAAAACAAAGTCTTGTCAATGTACCCCTTCTGAATTCATGCTCTCTAGAAAATGGTTTGATAGAAGTAGATACTAAGCCTCTAGGAGCTTGATGTTCGTCATATAAAGTTTTACAACCTTATAAAACCTTCTTTAGGATGATCAGGTTCAACAAAAACATAGCAGAGGTTGAGAAACATACACCTCTTCATCTATAGTGTCATACAAAAATGAACTTTTTACATCCATTTGGTATACTATGAAACCCATAAATGATGCAAAGGCTAAAAATAACCTGATAGCTTCAATTCTTGCCACATAAGCAAAAACCTCATCATAGTTAATACCCTCTTCCTGTCTGTGACCTTGGGCCACTAGTCTTGCCTTATTTCTGACAACTACTCCTCTTTAATCCCTTTTGTTTCTGTATACCCATTTTGTTCCAATAACCTTTGCTCCATGATGTAGAGCTACTAGAATCCATACATATTGACAGCCTAAAATGAAACAATACATCCTTTGCATTGCTTAAACCCAACTCGTCATTCTTTTAGAGCTTCAAGAAATCTTTTTAGGTTCCTCCTGAGATAGAAGCAGGCAATATTTAACTTTGTTGTGTTGATCTTTGTGATTGTTCCTTTTGAGCTTTTTGAACATAACTTACAACGTGCAATGTGCTCTGATTTTGCTGCACTTTGCTTCTAGTTTGTACAGATGACTTAGAATCACCTAGTATTTGACTTTGTAGGTGAATGTTGTGTATCCTAAGAGTAGGAATAGGGACTAACACCTACTTTTGGTGGATAAGTTGTTGGAAATCTATGGACCATACACTCGTATCATAGAAGCCTCATCAAAAATCCCTTTTTGAGGCTTGTTATTTATTGTGAGCTTAGCACATCTGAATCATCTTGATCAACATGTTGAGTATTAACTGGACCACTACTAGAATTAACTGAGTTAGTACTGGTAGCTTTGTTCTTAGGTACTTCACTTAAATGCTTTTGAGCAAGTTCATCCAATTCTCTTCTAAAAGCTAGAATTTCAGGAGTATCTTCTGAAATGCCAGTAGAATAAGCCTCCTTCTCTTGTGTTTTAAGGTTTTGAAGCTCTGTTAAAAACTCCTCTGCCTTTGAATTAGTAGAAGACTTCCTTGGTCCAACTTTTACTGCAGTATGCTTGACTACTATAGGCACAATAATAAGCTCCCCAGCCTCATCTTCTTCCTTAGAAACATTTGCATGAGGAGTTTGTAGAGTACCTGCACTGTTAGTCACTTCTGAAGTACCTGCATGTGGGTTAGTTTGATTCTCCAAAGACACAAGAATAAAGTTCATAGAATCAGTTAGTTATCAATATCAAACATCCATCTATAACCTACTCCTTTCACTTTAGGTTTTTTATTCAAGAAATTTTACATGCAGATTTACTGACTACCTTTTTGGTTACTAATTATATACCCTAATGGCTTTGCTATTTAGTGTGTAACAACTATGAAATCCCATCATCACACTTTCCATCATACTTGCCAAGAACACTTAGAGTATATAAAATGGTAACATGGCAACAAAAAAGTCTTATGTAGCCTAATAATTGGTTTGTGCTGTGTCGTCGCCAAACAAAAGCTCATAGGAGTTTTGTTTTGGTGTTTAGATCACTTTTACCCTATTAAAGATATAGCAAGCGGTGGCTAACCGCTTCGGCCCAAAAAGTGTTGGAAGAGTGTGTTCTGCTAGCTAGTCTAGCGGCCTTAATTAAGGTCCTATTCAATTCTTTCAGCATATCCCTATTTGAACTGTGGTCGTCTTGGCATTTGCTATACTTTTGTTTAATACCATATTGTTCCTACAAAATTCAAACACATCCCTATTCTTAAAATTCAATGACATTATCTGATCTAATGATTTTATCCCTGTTGTGTGATTAAGAGGTTTTCAATTTATTAAGAAGTTCCTGAGGATGCCACTAGTTTCATCCTTAGAGGCCAAAAAGAATACCCAACTAAATCTGGTACAATCATCAATAATTACAAGGCAATAACTTGCCTATGATTAATGTTTTTTATAGAAGTAGGTCCAAAAAATTTCCATATGTAAGGTATGTTATGGCTTTGTGGATTGTTTCTTTCTAATTTAGCCTTACAGGAAGGCTTGTGTTGTTTCCTTTTTAGGAAGGCAAACACATGTATGGTTATTTATGAAAACCTTGGGAGGTAGAAAGTAGACCTCATTACAGGTTTCCTTCACAAGTTTGTTTAAGTTTTTAAAATTTATTATGAACTACACCCTTCCTGTGCCACAATTTAGATTCATCGACGTGGCTTTTGCAATCACATCAAGCAAATCTTTTGTTAGAGGCTGGGGTTTCTATCAAAACTTTTAATATTGGGTTGCCTAGGGTCCTTTAGACAGTTTTGTTTTTCATCAGACATCTTAAGTCAGGAGACACAACAAGACCATTCGTTTCAGTAAAAAGAACCTTGTGCTTTTTATCACTTATTTGTGATATTGAGAAAAGGATTAAATGCCAAAGTTTCCTTTTACAAAAGACACACTATCTAATTCGAAATTACCAACTCGTATTCTGCATTTTCCAGTTTCTGTAGCCTTTGTACCTCCAAAAGGTAACAAGCATCTCCATTTGCATTCTTCAAATCCTCCAGGTGATCACTTGTTACCGTCATGTGCCTGAGCATCCACTATCAAATATACCTCTGTCCTCCATGTTCTTGAGTGGATGATCCTGCACATGAAAAAGAGAAATAAATTTCTTCTTAGGGACCATGCCTTTTCTGGCTTGGGTCTGAATTATGGTCTCTTTTGCATTTACTGGTTCGAATAAAATTGGATCCACTATTACCAATTGGAGTATGGTCTGTTTTTTCTCAATTAATAACCTGCTGAGGTCTTAAACAGCAGTTGCCCTAATTTCCCTTTATAGCATGAGTTATAAGACTTTTTTGTGTTGTTCTAACAATGGGTCTCTCACATGTGAATGTGTTTTGAAAAATTACTTTCTTTGATTAAACTTATTCACCTGGGGTCTTACAAGACTAAAACTGTTTGAGTTACTGGTATGTATTGGTTGTTTAGCTCTAACAGTATTAATATTAAAACTACCAGTATTAACATTAGTCCTGACAGAATTAACATTTTGCCTAACATAATTAACATTTGCCATACCAGTATTAACATTAGGCCTAACAGAATTAACATTTTGCCTAACAGCATTAAGTTGTACTGGTCTAGGTACAAAGTGATTAGCATGATTAACCCTGTTTGCATGTTCCATTACGAGGTTTGGCCCACACCTATTTACCAGTATTAAACAACCCTTTGTTTCTAAGTCAACCTCTCTTGCCAATTTCATTTTCTAATAAAAATAGCAATTTTGATCAAATGACTTAGGCTGCCACAAACAAAACACTTTATCTATGATGATAAGAGTAAACCTTCCACTAGTTCTTTTTCCTCATTTCATTCCAATTCTTTCTGTTAACTTTAGGTGTCCCCTGATTTTTCATTGGTTGCCTAGGAGTTTTTACGTGTGTTACACAACTAGGTTCAACTTCTTTTGGTTTTGGTTCAGACATGACTTTTTCATTAGTTGTAACTAGAATTTCTACTTAATTGTGTCAAATGAGACACATACGTTTCGACTTTTTAGGTCACCTTTTTACCATATACATACAAAGAGATTCATCCAGTTTCCTGTTTGGTTTAGGAGTATAGTCCCTGTTAAGGGGGTTGTGGAATCCTTTGACAATTTCAGTCTTAGAACAATTATTGTTACAAAGGTTTGTCAATAAAGTCATTCTTGTACAAATTAACACAGTCCATTCATTTCTTCCTCATAGCTTAAAACCTTCATAGTTTGATTTTTTATACCATAAGCCAACTTTTACTAGTTGAAATCATAACAGAATCAACAAAATTTCAAAAGGTTTTTAGAGGGGAATCCTTCCATGAATTATTTGTTTTCTGCAATTGTTCCTTTTTCTTTTATAGCTTTCATTCCTATTTCTCCTATATTTTTTAAGCTTTTTCATCTTTTTTATTATTCATTGCTGAAATGTAAGCTGTTAATTTATAGATATTGCTTGCTTTTGAAAAAGTTAACAACTAGAGCTTCTAATTTCTTAATAGCTTGACATGAACCTCCCAGCCGTCCTTTATTCTCCGCCAACCCCCCTCTATTGCTCCTCCACCCCCCTCATAACTGATTTCGTTTTGGTTAATCACATTACTGGGTCTTTATCACGTATTATTATATGAATCAATGCAAGTTTTTGAACATATTGATACATCATTATTTGCACTGATTGCCATAAGTGCATGATTGTCTCTACTTCTTCTATGTATGTTCTCCCCCAATTAAAACCACCATACATCCTAGGCGGCCAAACAGTTCTGATTCTGCTTATTTCTTTCCAGCTCCTCCTTGATCTTGATTTAAACGAGTTCACTTCTTCTTTCCATCATTTTTTCCCTTGGATGTGCCATTCCATAGCAAAAATGACCAGTGTTGTGACTTTGAAACATTCAGCTTCATTTTGTTTAAAAACCAACAGGTTTGTTTCAATCAAATCAGGACTGTCTTCCAGTCGTCTTGTTGTACTTCTTCATCGAATTAGCAATCCATTGCTATTGCCAGTTTATGTCATCTCTTCAATGTCCTATCATCAATCTGTTTAGATCATTGTGTTGAAAGGCAAGTCCAAATCTTTCCGATTCTTTGGCAAAGGTGTGAATAAATACCTTCATCAGCAAAACTAGCAGGAGCTCTTTTCTAGAAATATTGTTTGAAGAAGAGAAGGAGTATAAGTACTGTAGGCACCAGTAATTGACCAGGACTTAACCTTGTTAGTGCTGCTTCTTGCTGTTGTGAAAACAAAAAGCAACTTTTTGTAGCCACTTGCAGATGATTTTGAGGTACTTGTGAGTTCCTGCTCAAAGACCCTAAGGTTATTATACAAGTCATCAATGGATAAAGTGTCAACATCTGGTTTGGTTCTCATTGTCATTGCCAGATTTGACCAAGCTGGGGGCAAAGATCTGAGAAACTTCGTGAATTTGCGCATACTCATTGGATACGTCAGCACCTGAATTCAAACTTTGAGAGTAGTTGTTGGAATCTGTCATATCCCTTTTCTACCTTTCTGAAACTTGATCTCAGTAAAGCTTCAAACATATTGTTTTAAAACAGCTTTCTTGCATCTTCTTGAATTTGCCATTATTACCTCCAAAACCTAGTCTTATGGCTTCCCAATTTCTTTTGCATCGTCCATCCATGAATATTCTCAGCTGTTCCTTGGGATATGACCTTAAGTAAGCATGGTTCTTGGCACTTCCTTTCCTTTTAAACAGCATGATATTTCTGCATCAGATACTGGTGGAGTACTCTAACAACACCATCTTTTCCAGTTGAAATTCTCTTCTTCTGAAATTACTTCCAAACATCATTGTCAATTTTTCAAGTAATGCTCCATCTCATGGCATATAATCATACTCATACCTTCTTAGAATTGGGAGTTTTGATATTTCAAGATACATGGTTGTTGTAGGAATGTGTTGTTGTTGTTGTTGTTGTTTTGGTTTTATTGGTTGCGAGTACCATTGATGATGCATCTTCATGGTATGATGCTTTCATAATACTAAGATTGTTGAGAGAAAACATCATTAGCAGGTTAAGACATTTTTCTAGATCTGAAAGTAATTGTTTATGGTTCTTGTGATTCTTCTTACTCAGAGTCCCTCTAGAGGCTCTGATACCACTTGTAGGTCCAAAGTCTTGGATCTGTTTAGCCTTTTGTAAGACAATAGCTAACTTGAATAAATCCAAATCAACTATATGAGAGACAATAACTATGAATACTATGTGCTAATGCGGAATCTTAACACAAGTACTAAGAAGAACACAATGTAAAACTTTGCTATTTTCTATTAATTTCTATTAGGGTTCTATTTCTCAAACACTATGCCATAGGGTTCCTTTTATACACCAAGGAAACCCTAATGGGCTTTACAAACGTGTGAAAGGATAATGTATATCCTTTCCTAAGATATCTCTAAGATAACTATTAAGATAACTATCCTATTACATAAACAGACTTAACTAGATAAGACCAATACTAACTATAGTACTGCCAGACTTAACTTAGTACTGGCATGAATTATACTTGTCTACATACTACAAACTTTTTATAATTACCAGACTTAAGTCTTTTTATAATAATTCCTAACAAGAAACTCAGAGATAGAAGATTGATGTGTAGTCAGAAAAAGTTTATTGGTGGAAGATCTTACGGAGGAAACCTTCGACTGCTACAAAGAACCATATGATTCTATCATAAGATGTTCTTATCACTCAGGTCAAATCTCATAAATAATTTAAACTTGTGAATTTGTAGATATGTAGTGTAGACTTATGGTGATAATAAGGAGTGCTCGAGTACAAAATTTTCAAGAATTTCTTAGTAAATTCAAAAATTTTCTTTAAATTATTATATTCAACACTATCTTATATACCCTCAAATATTAAAGGGGAGCATTATAATGTTCCTATTAGATATTGTGTAACATTTTGTCCCCGTACGTTTAATCAATTGATATCCAAAATATCAAAGGATTAACATTTTGGATAAGGAGAGAAAATGTGATTAAACTGCATCTAATTTATATTGAAATGTGATTGTATAAAATGGACTCAATGCACTCTAAACTTAGCATGTACTACGTTGAGCATGCCACATGTTATGGGGGAGCTTTTAGTAATGATGGAAAAAACATCTCAAAGTTGTAAATCTTTGATATTTATATCAAACACTTTGATTGAATCTTTTTCATGATTTTGGTTTTGATTGTGATGGAATACCCAAAAGACCGACCATGTACTTAAATTTATAGAGTTATAAGGAGGTTAGGTATAGGTATTAAAATCCCATGATCCAACCAGACCGGACAGGGATCTACCAGGGATATCTACTTGTTAGTGTTAGAAGTCCTTAGTTATGATACAAATGAGGGTAAAACGTGAGAATTTGGGAAAAGAGCCGACTGAGATGGAGCTAGCACGTAATAAACCCAAACAAAGTGTTAGTTATGAAGTTCCTCGGTAAAGCGCTATGGGGTTTGAAGAATTAAAATGAATGTAAGGATAAAGGGTAAAAAGTATGATGCCTCCATACACTTAGGAGAAAGAAAAGGATGAAACGGGTCGGTCTATTACATAACTGTTCGAAAACACTAAGGTGTTGTCTGGTATTAAAGACTGTTATGGACCCAGTGACGCTATGCACAACCTCCATAGACATCAAGGCTCTCAACAGCTCTTGTATCATTTCTCGGAGATTACAACGCATTCTATAACTTTTCTCACTCAGAGTTAGTTAATATGAAAGAGGGTGACAGGTCTGCTCAGCTCCGATTTACTATAAGCAAAGTGCACTATTGAGTCTAGAGCCAAAAGAGATCATCCATAAATCTCATTAGGACACTTGTCAAAATTATGCTTACTAAGTCACACAATGTGAATAACAAAGATTTTATTTTAATGAGTCCTGACGCATTTTCTTTGTGATTTTGCCAGAACATCACGAGTGAGATTATTCATATGAAGATGGCAAATCCTGATTGAGCAACTTCAAACAAGCACATGGTAGGTGGACTTGTGCGATTCTATACGTGAATCAAACTTGTGACAACTGGAAGGAAATTGATGGTGCGATTCTATAAGAATCACAAACTTGTTCCAGGTTATGAATTGTCGATATGATGATGAATTTCTGAAACTATTAACTATCTCAGATGGTGTCACACAAAACCATTTTAGCAAGTGACACGTCGATTAATTTTCAAATAAATTTTTATTTCAATCGGTGAGATAGTAACTCGCTGGTTCACGCTTATCGTGTTGTCTGCTTTGAGACGTTCCGATAATGAGAACATGTTACGTTTGATGAATCTGATACACATGTGTTAGAAAGACTCAATACTTCAGCTGGAAATCCTGTCAAGGAGATTCTTCTTAAATTGAATCTACCTGATCACAGGTCCATCCTCACGGATTCAAAGGTTACTCCAACCAAACACGGGCGATTGACAAAGCCATATTCGTCCCCCCGCTTTATTGCTAACTGTTTTAATGTAGGATACTTAAATATGGAGGTAAAGGTACCTGATTCCAGCTGACTCACAAGATTCATAACCACATGCTCATACCCGACCGACAACCATAAAGACATCATGAAAGCTCAAGTACATGTTTCAGGACTTCTGCTACTCTGATACCGTACGTCTTTCTTAAAGTGATGAAGTATTAAAGTCAAATAATTTATAAGAAGTTTCATTCATATTAATACCGAATGTCTTTCTCAAAGTGACGATGTGTTAAAGTTAAAGAGTTTCAAGAAAGATGTCGGTCTAGAAGTCACAAGTTCACAAGATGACAAAGTTTACAAGATGACGTAAAGAGATTATGCTTGGTTTATGATCTCAAGGTGTTCAAGATCACATTCAAGTCAAGATAAGGAAACAATCTCAAACTTAAAGTCAATAATCACTACATCAAATTATAAGTTAATGATCGAAGTTAAACGAGCTCAAGACTAAAGATAAAGCACAGTATGCTAGGTTTAAGTATTTGTAAAATAGAGTGACCTCCCTTAGGGGGAGATTGTTAGAAACACAAAAGTGTCGGTCACTTCTATAGATAACAGTCGTTAGCTCGTTAAGCAATTTTTAGAAACTTACATAGTTAGTTAGCAAAGGCCCATGGATTAGTCCATCCAAGCCCAAGCCCACGTGTCATTTGTAAGTATAAATACACCTCTCCATGCCTTGGAGAGGTGGTTGGTTGGTTGTTCATTTTTTCACACATTAACAAAGCTCTCTTATGTTTACTTTCTCTCTCTAAGTGTTCATCCAACCCACTCTCTCTCTCTACCCTCACTTCTAGTATGTTATTTGATTAGTCTTTACTGTGCCTAATCCCTTCAGTATACTCCTCTATATGATATCTAAGCCATGGGTGCCTTTGATCAGCAGCTGGTAGTGGTGCCATATCTGAAAAATGAACCAAATCAGTAAACATTCTGTGTGAGTTATAGTACGGCGTATTCGTAGAGGGGTACGCCGTATGCAAGGGTCTGAATTTAATACGACGTATGTCTTTGAAAGGATACGGCGTATGGGAGTTAAATTATTGTCCCTTATATTAGGTCAATACGGCGTATCCTTTCAACTGAATACGGCGTATTGGTGTTTAAAACCTTGGGTAAAAATTGATGCAATACGCCGTATTGCTTCTGCAGTTTAAGATCGAAAAGGGGTTTTCCCCTTATTTTACCCCATTATACCCAATCTTATTATCAAAGCATTGTTTTACCGAGTCTAGTATCTAAAAAGGAGGGGGGGGGGGAACATATAACAATTTATATAAGCCCTAGTTCAAAAATCTAAACCATAAACCTAATTCCTAATTAAAAAAGAAAGAAGGGAAAGGATTTAAAACATACCGTGTTATTAAGACGCAAGAGATGTGTAATAACACAGGAGATTTTCGGAATCAAAGTGCGCGGTGAATTTTTTTTTATTGCGAGTAAAAAGTTTGTGTGAAACGATCCGGCGTATCTAGCTGGGTTTTTATACCAACGCTTGATACGCCGTATAGGGATTTGTCTGATACAGCGTATCAGACATTAAACTGATACGACGTATAGATGTAGCTATACGCCGTATGGAGACCAATTTTCAAAGTTTTAAAAGAGAACGTACCTTTGGCATCGCGATGCTTTGTATGGAAACCTCCTTGTAATACCGCTTAGGGTCGAACGGAATGCCATACGGCACATATAGATTTATAATAAGAAAGAATATCCTTCCGTTTCAAAAGTTTTAATGTTTATCGTGACTTGTTTCAGAAAACCCATTTTCCCCATGCATAATTTCATTATCCTCTGAAGACTGTATTATACCGATATCGTTATCATCATCGTCTTTTTTTGATTTTAAATCATCGGGATGAATATCGTTGAATAGATCATTAAAACGCGAAACAATTTCTTCATCATATTCAGACAATGATGTTTCATCAATTAAATTAATTTCATCGATACATTCAGAATTTATAAGAGGTCTAATTCCAAAATCTGATTTAGACGTTAAGCCATCGTTATAAACAATGGCTGGAAATTAATTTTATAGATCTTTAAAGTAGTCTAAATCATCAAATAATCAACCGTAGGGTTGGGAGACAAAGTTTTATCATTTCCCGAATCCGTTTTTTTAAATCATTGACAGAAATTATTTTATACGAAAATGAATTCTCATCAAAAATTACCGTGTAATCTTCATCGTCGGATTCGTCTAATGAAATTCTGAAATCTTCTTGTTTTCGTTCAGGTGGACATATTGGTAGGGTTCAGACTGGATTGTTGTTAATGTATTGTCAAAGACTATGGCCGGGAATTCAGTTTCGAAGTCAATGGGATGGTTGTCCTCATCTTCATAGTTTTTAACTTTCCCGAATGGTGATATTTGAGCTTTTTCTTCTTCAAGTCTGATGTATTCCTCCATGGTGATATTTGGGTCGTCCATTTTTCCTATAATAAATCTTGCAATAGAGAAAAAGGTAAAATGGACTAATACGCCGTATTTAATGAATTGAATACGTCGTATTGAGCAATGCAGGAATTTAAACACACAAAGCAAATAAATACAAACAGAATTTAAATAATTAGATTACACTAAACTAAATTAAATTAATTAATGGTTAGAAATACTGATAAGAATAAGGTTTAATGATTTTCATCACCGATCAGCCGAGCGGGCGCCCAAAAAACCTGATGTGCCGTCGTGTAGGGTCAATTATTTGATTATCAAGTTTTACATTTATATTTAGCCGACAAACCTAAAACAACACTTTAACGAGCAGTGTACCCGATCAAGATGAAGTTTGTGGTAAGTAGGGTGTCGAACACTAAAAGTGGAAATTTAATCCTATATTCTCATAGTTATTTTAATTAGTCTATTTAAAGTTAAAAACCTATGCTGTACGTTTGTCTAATGAACAATGGGTGGATTCAGCTTGAGAGATATGGCACAAGTTTGGTGGAATAAATAACAAGTCAATACATAAATAAAACACAAAAGAAGAATATTAGAAGATAGAATAGACGGTACAAGCAAAATGATAGAAATCTGTATATTATTAGCCATATTAAATCAGGTCAATGCTGGTTTGTTTGTTTTAGTGCAATGATTTACTTATTTCGAAACGGCATATCATTCTTAAGACTTAGGCGGGACATCATCCTAAGACCTAGACACAATTAATCCTGTCACAATTAATGCATCCGCATAAAGCATCATTTAGTTTAATTATAATCTATCTTAGAGAATTAAAGCAGTGGTGATCAGTTTACATTCTAGCCCATGGGACTTTACCCACTATTGTTTTTAAAGGTGTTTTATATACTGTAGTCTACTATTCAATCTTTTTCAATTAATTAAGTGCATGATTGCTGTAACTAATCGGGTAACCCTATCGGTCCAACGTAGCTCATAATCAAAAGGACAAAGACAGAACGTTATTGTTATCCTATGGTCCAGTAATATAAAGACACTGAATATGGAACGAGCTATCCTAGTATCTAGATTACTTGGTATGTAACACAAGACCCAGTTGGATGATAGGTCACATATTCAAACACATAAACAAGTATGAGGTGATAAACATAATTAAACAATCAACGATAAATTAAGAAATCTATTTTAAAACAAACCAAACATTGAACTTTCATTAAGATGGCTAATACCCGAGGGTATTAGCCCACTAACATTGTAATGATACAAGCGTAATCAACAATTAAATCAAAACAATTATAGAGAGTAAAAAAATTACATGATGGTCTTCTATGGTGTCTGTGATCAATGCTTGACCTTTATGGCTGATCTACACTAGTATACACCTATGCATTTTCCATAAATTCACTTCGATCCGATATTAAATCAAACGTCCATTTCATAGGTTGCTTTCGTATATCGTCGTTCGTTACAAAGTGAATTATTTCTAGACTATTCACTACCTCAATTCACCAAATCAAGGTGAGTTCATAGCCCCACTCTTTTACTCGTTTTGAATAAATGTTTTATACTTGGGGTGAGAAACATTGCTTGTTTTTAAAACTGGACACAAGTACTATACGTGAGATTTCCCTATTTACGTGTTGCCTAAGTAGCATTTAGACCTCAATTGCCCGAACTATCATGAACTGTCAATTTCTTGACCGGAGGACCGGTCGAGGGAGCGCGAGTGAATAAATAGATCTATTGGGACTAATTATCCCTATCCGGGTGAGTAGCGCTCACTACCCACGGGGCTCCCGATTAAACGGATATATGTCATGTCGAAACTGGTTAGGTGGTCTTTGGTCGGACACCTGTAAGGGCAAGCAAATACTTATAGCAATGTACATGCTATCTTTCATTATTAGCTTCAGTGTCATGAGCTTAGTGCAACGTAAATACCTTTTTATGTGAAGTTGTATCTGTTATAACTGTCGCATACGTTTTGATATCTTGTGGTCCACTATAACATCGTTTGAACTAAACCTATGAATTCACCAACTTTATGTTGACGTTTTAAGCATGTTTTTCTCAGGTGCTTAGCATAGATGTCGTTGCTTGAACTATATGAAGTCTATTGCCGAACCAGTTTTTTTTCCAGATTTTATCTATGAATATCTTAAATACCGTTGTTGAACTTATTTAAGCTTCCGCATGTTGTCTTTTGAATCTTTAAAAATTGATTGATGTAAACTTATTATTATTTTGAATTTATGCAACGGTGTTTATTTTTCAAACGTACCCTTAGAGATCGTTCTTTATGCTTTGTACTTGAGATATCCGTTGAACGTCACGCCCCCAGACGCTAAATCGGAAGGGACCCTATTTGGGGGTGTGACAGTTTGATCGAGAAGATATGTTTTATCTTCATGATTGGTGAGGATTAAAAGAAATGAGAGAAAGCAAAAACAAAATGAGAAAATGTATATATTGTTGGTGAGGATTGAAAGAAAAGAGAGAAAGCAAAAACAGAATGAGAGATATTTTGTTATTTTTTTCTTATTGATATGTTTTGAGGTTACATCATCAAATGTTTAGAATAAGTTGTAGTGTTTCATCAAGCTTAAAGATCGATCAAGATAGCCGGTTCAACATTTGCATGAGATTACTTCAACAATATCATCGTCTTTAACAACAATTCATTCAAGAAAAAGTCTTCACAATCAAGATCACTACTTCAATATTCAAGAGATGGATATGTGATTGAGAGGGATCTCAAAGAGTATGAAGATTCAAGGATAAAGTCATGTATTCAAGTCTTCTATGAAGAATTACTCAATCAATATCATCGTGTTCAAGATCTTTCATCCGCAACACTATGTGATTGAAATATACATTCAAGATCAAGTACAAAGATAAAGATTTCATACAAGCATTTAAAGAATCAAGTTGCAAAAGAAGATCAAGTTAGCTTTTGAGAATGCTGATTTTGAGTTCGAGAGTAGAGTTGATACCTTTAGAGATAAAGAAATCTATCCTATTATATAGGGGGAGAAAATTTTATATGAGGAGATATGCTACAAGGTCGTCCTCGGCTTTCACAAAGAATTCTTAGCGTTTTCAAGCTACACAAGAAAGAGATCTAAATCTGTCCTATCATTACATAGGGGGAGATTGTTAGAATTAAAGATAAATTCCACATTTTGATGTAATAATAGGATGTACATAGATTTAGGATCAATATGCATAGAAGGAAATAGTGCAGGGACTACTATTGTATTTATAGTATACTTAGTAACATCTCTAAGGATAAATAAGGCATTAGGCCACCATAATGATGTAATCCTCCACACCAAGTCATTTGTATCAATATCAAATGAGAAAAGGTTAACAAATTCTCTCTCTAAACACACACACTAATTACACCTTGATCTACATACACTAGTCATCAATCAAGATCTTATATGCTTAATAATCTCCAAGACATCATGATGGAGTCTTTGCCTATGATGGTAATGAGCGTATCAAGAAAATTCTTCAGACTCAAGTTCCACTACATGTTGCACAAGGGATTATATTGGAAAGAGAAAAGAGTCAAGCGAAGGTGGCTAAGATGATTGTTGATGCTATTCAGTAGGAACGTGAGAATTTTCAATCAAAGATTTCTTCGCAAGTTAATGATGCTATCACTAACCACATTCCTTCGCAGGTTGATTCATCAGTCAGGAGTTATATCTCAGGACATGTATTGCATGTGCACCCCACTCAAGATACACCAACTACTGCACAAGAACAACAACATCAACTATATCTGACTATGAAAGACAATCCTCAGCTGCAACATGATGATTTACCAATTTGGCTCGCTCTCAAGTATAAATTTGAAAGACTTCATATGGCCATTACTCCTTGTAGACTTTCTACTGATCGCCCTAAAGATCAGGACGATCCTCATGATGATGATCATCCTGAGGGGGAGGATAGTGCAAAAAGACAGAAGACATCTGAGCATGGAACGTTTGTATTTGGAGAATCGTCATCTAGTCAAGACTATGAAAGTGAACCAGGTCCATCAACGTCAAGTAATCAAGATCAATCTGATGACTTTGATTTTTGGATAAATTCTTATGCCACAGATGATGATGTGCTTCCGAATGAGAAAGTGTCACAAGAGCTTGTGGATGAAATGTCACAAACTGTTAATGAAGAAAAGCTACGCAAAGTTGTCAATGAAATGTTAAGACAACAATGTACTTCATGAGATGAGCATCAATACCACATTGATCAGATGCAAAACTTCTTGAAGAGTGATATTGTGTTGGAAAGCAGGAAAGAAATAATAGTTCCACCATATCAACTAAAGCCTACTCCAGTCATTCAAAGTTGCCAAAGAGATCCTAAAGCCCCTGCAATATCTCTGGTTAATCAAGATCTTTTGTATTTAAAGAAAGGCAACACAGGAACTGAAAAGATTGCATTGTCTCTACACAAGTTTCCTGCAGTTAGATTCCCTGATAATAATATTGAAGAAAGAACTTTCAGATGGGTAATGAAATGTGTAAAGAAGTTTAATCCTTATGCTCGATATGGTGTCAAACATTGGAAGAATTCACATGCAAAGATCTTCTACATAAAGAAAACAACAAGAACCCGGAAAGCCCAAGGAAGAAGTTTATTCAAATTCAAAGATTGTTCAAATAATCAAGACTTATTGGGAACTAGGACATGAGCATAAGTTTATAACAGAGATTGTTCTAAGAAGAGAAAATAGATGCATAGTGTCTATTACACAGTTAGATTACAATAATCTCAACAAGAATGATATTGAAGATATGTATCTACTAATCATAAATCATAAGGTAGGCGACTATGCTGAGACTAGATTGTTGTGGTCATTATCAGTCTTCATCAAGAGTACAGTGATCTGGGAAAGAGTTCATGACTTTCAATTAGGTGTGGAAAGCTATCAACAACAAGTCAATCTTACTGCACCAACAATCACTTTCCCAGGCATTAAGAAGTACAAGGTGTTCATCATCGTCTCTGAACTAGTGTATGGCATTATATACAAGAACATCAAGAAAAAAAAGAGAGTGATGAGACATTAAGAAGTTCATAAGTTTTGTGATGCTACATTGAAAAGAGTCTTGGAAGGATTAAAGAGTGATTCGTAAGATCTAACACACGTAAAAATATAATATATAATATTATGGAAAATTATCAATTTACCCTTGAGGACAAAGGTAAAAAGGATATTCTTCAAAATATATATAATATAATACGTATATTAATCGGTAATTGAATTACCGTGGTCCGGATCCCAAAGAGACATGTGAATTGATACCCTCGACTAGTTTGGACAAGGTTATGATAAGTAAACTTTTGATTGATTTCCTAACTAAAACAATTAAAACAATTTAAATGTAGTTTTTTTTTTTTTTGCAAGTAAAATAACTAAACACGCTATACGAAAAAACGGAAATGACCAAAATAAAACCTTAAATAGCATCTTAACCAGAATTTGAATTAATAATCTAATTCTAATGATAAATCAATAAAGGATATGCAAAATTGGAAAACTTAACGATAAATTTGAAAGAAATCAAACAAAAACGAATAACGAGACAAGCGAAAACCAAGCCCTAAAATATAATATGCACAAATAAACGTACGGAGAGGTCAACTAATTTTCCTACGTTCTAAATGATAAAAGAAAATTTTCTAAAAAAAATATATTTTTTTGATTATTTTTCTATTTTTTATGATTTTTTAAAGTTTTTAATAAAAATAAATGATTAAAAATACTAAACGAACTCTAAAAATTCTAGAAAAGAGATAGAAAATACCTTAAACTATTAAAATCCTATGAAAAATAAACCCGAGATCACAGCTTATTAAATAAGCTGTGAAATAAGCTTTAACAGCTTATTAGGCTTATTAAGCCAAAACGTGTATAAAGAATTACTTGTGCAAGGGTCTTATGAAAAAGACCTAAGGGCACAGCGGTAGTGTGTGGTGTGTGTAGTGTTATAAAAGGTTGAGGTGTTGAGGTCGGGGGTTCGAGTCTTGCTCACCCCCGACTTCCACTTCCCTTTTTTTTGGTTTTTATAAAAAACTTAAAGAACAAAAGTTGTTAAGCTCCTAAATATAAGCAACTTTAATAAAAGCAATATAATCTGAAACTCAAAAATAAGCACTCAAAAAGCTAATGAAAAAGCTATTTTCAGAAAGTGAGCTTAAAAGGACCAAAGAGCTAGTTTCCACTTTTAAGCTTGCATACAACTCATTTTAAGCTCAAGTTTGAAAGTAAAAACTGTCCTAGAAAGCTTATGATTGTGTAGAAGCTAAAATCGACAAGCTACTTTGACTAAAAACAATTAAAGCTAACTAAATCTATGGATCAAAATTGCAAACTTAGAATCTTACTCTAAAAGCCCAAAAAACAACTAAGCTAGATTGCACAATAAGCTAAGACAGAGCTTGAGCTTTTGAAAACTAGATAAGACACATATGAGCTATAAATCTAATGCATAAAATCTACTTCTATAAGCTAAAATTCTAAATTTAGAAACTAAGAACTAGTTACTACTGTTTTTGGTTTTTTAAGATTTTTTATGAATTTTAAAAGCTAATTTATCCTAAGAAATAAGATAGAAATGTGAAAACAAGTTTTAAACTATCTTATCCTATATCTAAACTAAAAGCTTATTTAATTTTAAAACCTAAAACCTAATTAAGCTAGCTTAAATGCAAATGAAAAGGTAAGCAGTAGTAACTGCTTTTGTTCCTGCTAGTGTATTTGCCAAATGAGCAAAACACAAATGCAAGAGGCCTAGATGGTCAATCCTGCAATGAATACACTCAATTAGTGTCAAGGAGCACAACACAAACAAATGACCAAACCTAGGAAGGCTTGGTTTAAAAATTTAAAAAGCTAAAAAAAACTCCCCTGGTGCTGAGACAAACAAAGTAATCCTTAAAATGTTACTAAGCTTAAACTAATCCTGCAAACCTTTTTAAAACTTACTTAATTATGAAAACAAAGCTTACTAAATTGGAAACACAAAGTAGTCTTGAATTTTTAAGGTCAAAATACTCTATACCAAACACTCCTTATGACTAGACAGAATTCATTTGAACTTGAGAGACAGAAATCTAAAGATTTAAACCTAATAACCAGATGATTAACATCTTATAGCAATCACAATAAACATATATTAATTAACAGATAAGCTAGAAATTAAGATCCACAAATTATGCTATCTATTTTTTTTTTTTATGATATTATGACAATTTTAAAACAAATCTAAGATCTAAGCTATACTAACTAAAGACAGATGATTAATTAAGTCTAATAAGCACATAAGATTACAATAAACACAAGTAAGCAAGATAATAAGCAGAATAAGCAACTAATAAGCATATTATAAGCAGAAAAGTAAATCTAAGCTAGGAAACTTAAGACAAGTAAAGTAAATGAAAAAAAAACTCACAATCTGCCTTAGCAAAGCAAATGCTAAATGGCTCAATGAGCTTATCAACAGCTCTGGCTTATCAGAGATAAGCCAGTTTAAGTCCATATGATCCCTTCCATATATGGCTCATCTTCCAAAAGCTCACAATCCAAACAAGCAAAGGTATTAAGCTTAACTGATTTTAGAGTTTTAAGTAAATTAGGGGCTGAATTGAGCTCTATCACAAGCTTAGAGACTTGTGAGAGCTTATGAGTAGCTTATGGAATAGTAGCAGCTTATGAGTAGAAAACAACTTATGAAAACTGAAATAAGGATTTTATTAAAACTCAAATTGGATTACAATGCCTTAAAAACTAAAAGTTACAAATTACTAAAAGATAAAATTACATTTGAAGATAAAATTGCATAAGCTACAACTAAATTAAGCTAAAAATTCTAAAAACTAAAACTAGCTCCTCGTGTGTGTGAGAGTGTGTGGCTATATATAGCCTGTCTCTGAAGCTTCTAGTCCTCTTGGCAGTTACACGCTCCTCTCATCATTGGCCCTTAGATTCCTTCAATCATTGAGTCTTTAATACAAGCCGTTAGATTAGATTGTCTCACACGAATTGCCAGCGTGGTAATCTCTGATGTGACACCTTTGTGTTACTTCTGTGAGTACCTCAAGTGCAAATCCCAACATTCCCTTCCATCTCATCATGTGCTTTCTCATCATCCAACGTGATCCTCTCTGATTGATCAACCAATGAAAATGCTTTGGTGATGTATGATTTTGCCCAGCGTGTACTAGATCCCATAGAATTGTCCTTTTGTCCCTTAATTGGGATTGCCCCTTGATTTGACTGAGAGTAACTTGGGAAGATGATCTACATAATAACTAATTTTCTTCTTCCGCTTATTTTTTTACTATATAGGGTGCGTTAGTTTGGTGTTTGACCCGGGCCGTGTTTTTGTTTGACTTGGGCTTTGACGAGATTGGGCGATGGTGATGGGCTTTGGAAATGTTAACAGGGTAACCGGGTTAAAGTTTTGGATTTGTTATAAAAAGATAACAATTGTTAACATTTTACAAATAAAAGTTAACGACCGGTAGACTTTTAAGGAACTATAATTTTTTGTGAGTTGGCTTAAAATAGGGACTGGTTTGATAATTTTTGGAAATTTTTGTCTTTTATTACGTTGACCAAGGGTTGACTGAGTTGACTGAAGTGTGACCCATAAGTCTTGGCTTTTAATAGCTTCCTCCCGCTTTTGCGAGCTCTCTTACTGCACCAACAACCACTTTCCCAAGCATTAAGAAGTACAAGGTGTTCTCCATCGTCTCTGAACTAGTGTATGGCATTATATACAAGAACATCAAGAAAGAAAAGAGAGTGATGAGACATTAAGAAGTTCATAAGTTTTGTGATGCAACATTGAAAAGAGTCTTGGATGGATTAAAGAGCTACAACAATGATGTCAAGTATGGTTATGTGACTCACAACTTTAGTAAAGAAGATGTTGAATACTTACAATTGTTTGCTGAAGAGATTGAAGAACGGTTGAAGTATCATGATCAAATGAGAAGATGGGAAATGTACGTGAATGGACGACCACTGGGATCAAGGAGGGAACGCCCAGAATAATCAACCCTTAAGGGGAGATTGTTAGGATCATAAAAGTGTCGATTATGATACTTTGATTGGTTTTATTTATTTCTAGTGTTTAGTCTTTATTTTACTTAGTAGAAAGTAGTTTGTAACAAGGTTTAATATGCTAAAAGTGAAAAATAGCATATTTACGAAAGATTAGGGACTAATTAGCAAAATTACAAAAATAAAGGAAGGAAGGAAACCCTCCTCCCTCTTCTATAAATAGCCACCTAATCCTCATTAGGTAGTTGATGGCTTGTAACAACTTTTCCCTCTATTTTTCTTTTTTGTTATGAAAATTTGGAAATTGTGAAAACTTGCCTCCCTCTCTTGATTCTTTATATTCTACATCGTTCTATATCGTGTGATTCAAGCTAAAACAAGACCTAATAG
This sequence comes from Tanacetum coccineum, assembly GCA_026074375.1. Taxonomy (NCBI): domain Eukaryota; kingdom Viridiplantae; phylum Streptophyta; class Magnoliopsida; order Asterales; family Asteraceae; genus Tanacetum; species Tanacetum coccineum. The sequence continues at coordinate 36,419 of BQNB010023744.1, read as the reverse complement.
TTTTAAATCTTGTTTTGACCATAACTTCTTCGTTTTATATCCATTTTTCGCGTTCTTTATGTCCACGGATTCATATTCAGATGTACTAACATATTTTTAAGGTTTTAACTCATTAAAAGTCTCTAACATTCTAAACAAAGTCGGCTGTAAAAAGGGTGTGTTTATATACTTTTTGTCTATAATTTTTACTCTATTTTTACACAACAAAACCACTAATCTAACCACTTCAACCTCTTCCACAATCAACACATCTAAACTAACCTAATCTCATCCAACACTTCCCATTATAATGAAATAACTTATAAAATCAAATAAGCTGGTTTGTGAATAACAAACTTGACAACATGTTTAATAATCACATAAGTAAGTATTGTTCTTGATTTCTTTGCAAATTTTTAAAAAAGTTTACTAGTTGATGATATAACATATAATCATGATGTTCATGCACATAAATATATTATGTAAGTATAGAATCATGTATAAACATGATCAAAATGTATGAAAATCAAAAGAGTAAAAAGAGTATGCTTACAAAGCTTATGAACACAAAATAAAACCTAGGCTTTGATTTTTAACCCAAGAACTTAATCAAAACCCAACTTGAATAATGAACCCTAACTTAAATCTTGATAAACCCTTGCTTAAACTTGAAACCCTAACTTGGAAAGCAACTTATAATACCTTAGTATTGAACCTTGAATACACTAGATTACTTGTAATATCAAGAAAATGGAAAACTATGCAACTCTTTTTCTTTGATTTTAGGTCGTGAGCTATTATAGAGGAAAAGGGAGTTTGTATGATTTTTGCTAGTGATAAAATGAGACTAAGTGTTAGAAATATAAAAAGTGTCGGTCAATTTCATTATATCATTAGATAGCTCGTAAAGTAATATTTGGAACCTTAATAGGCTAGATAAGCAAAAGCCCATAGAAAGCCCATGGACCTAAGCCTATAAGCCGGCCACATAAGTGGTATATAAACCATTTCCATGCAATGGAAAGGGTGTTGGTTGTTCATTTATTTTCACATAGTAATTTAACATTTTCTTTCTTACTTTCTCTCTCTAAGTGTTCATCCAACCATCTCTCTTTCTCTCTCTAAACTCTACCTTGAATCCATACCTTGTGTATGTTAAGATATTCTACAATTGGTATCAAGACCCATGGGGTGTTTGTGAAGGTTGTGTGTGCGTTTGTTACTCTTTTTAGGCGCGTTTGTTGGTTCGAACCTCTCAATAAGTTTTCACTTTTTAAGGGTTTAAAACCATAAAGCTTTAATCTTTATTCTTTATTTATCTAAGTATAGGCTAGTTGTCCAAGAAACTCTTTGAAAACCATCAAAAATTTAATCTTTTTGAGTCATTCTGGTTCAAACAAAAGGTTTGTACCAAGAATCTTGATTTCAAATTTTTCGTGTCAAAAACGTTAAAGTTTGTGTTTTTAAGGTTCTAATAGTCTTAGATAGATAAGAAGTGCAAGAAAATTCAAGTAAAAACATCAAAAAGTGAGTCTTTTTAAGATTTTTGGTTTTTGAGTTTCGAAGTGTATTAGGCGAGTTATACGTTTTTCAACAGGTGAATTATACATTGTTTATATAGGCGAGTTATACGTGCTTTCCTCAGGCGGGTTATACGTAATCTTCTGGGCGAATTATACGTGTTTGTGTTAGGCGATTTATACGCTTTCTTGCACTAGGTGATTTATATGTTTTTACACTAGGCGAGTTATACGCTTTTACACTCAGGCGAATTATACGTGTGACTTCTTGGGCGAATTATACGTACTCTCTTGGGCGAATAATACGTTTTTCTTGGGCGATTTATACGTGGTTTCTCTTGGGCGATTTATACTTCACTTCTATAGGCGAATTATACATTTTTCCATTAGGATATTTATACGCTTTGCTTGGGATAATTATACACTTTCATTAAGAGAATTATACGGTTGTTCTTTGATTTGTAAAATCCCGTGAAAATTTGTTTTCTCGGTTTTATCAAGAATTATAAAATCCCGTGTATTCCAAAGACTCAATCACATTAATCTAATCTCACTTTAACACAACAACCTTCAATCACTGTACGATTATCTTTCATCTTATCACATATAAAATCAAAATGGATTCAATGATTCCAATTGGTCAAAAGAATACTCTTGTTGAGTACATGATACTCTCTGATGCTGACAATCGTCCACCAATGTTAGAAAAAGACCTGTATGATTCTTGAAAAGGTATAATGGAGCTATACATGCAAAACAGAGAGCACAGAAGAATGATACTTAAATCAGTCGAACACGGTCCACTCATTTGGCCTACTATTGAAGAAAATAGGGTAACCAGGACAAAGAAATATTGTCTGCTACTGAGAAAATCCAAGTTGATTGTGATCTCAAGGCAACTAATATCATTCTTCAAGGTCTACCGTCAGATATCTATTCACTTGTTAATCATCACAGAGTTGCCAAGGATCTATAGGAAAGAATTCAACTACTAATGCAAGGTACTTCATTGACAAAGCAGGAAAGGGGGTGTAAACTGTATGATGCATTTGATAAGTTTGCTCACATCAAGGGGGAATCACTTCATTAGTATTACTTGAGATTTACTCAGCTGATCAATGACATGAACATTTACAAAATAAAATTGGAGCAATTTCAAGTCAATACCAAGTTCTTAAACAGTCTTCCACCTGAATAGAGTAAGTTTGTGACTGATGTCAAACTTGTAAGAGATTTGCATACCACTAATTTTGATCAGCTTAATGCATATCTTGAACAACATGAACTCCATGCAAATGAAGTCTGTATTATGCGTGAACTCAATCAAGATCCACTTGCACTAGTTGCTAATCATCAAATGACACCATCACACTTTAACACTTTTCAATCCTCATGTAACAATCCTCAGTTCCAACAACAATTTTCACCATCTCGGTCTCCTCAATATGGATCAATTCATCCCATACAACATTACTCAACTACTTATCTATCCACACCTCATACAATTACTTATCCGTCAACACCACATCCTAATGCTTACTCATCCTCAGTTCATCAAGATGCTTACCCACAACCATAATTTGTTCCTTAAATTGAATATACTGTCTCCACAGTTAATCAACAAACACATCTGGCTGAATTTCCTCAAATAGACTCTGGTCTAGCAGTTCTTGTGTTTAAGCAAGGAAATGACCCCATTGATGCAATTAACAAAATGATGTCATTTTTGTCTACTGTCGACACATCTCGTTTTCTATCTACCAACAATCAGCTAAGAAACTCATCTAACCCAAGACAACAAGCAACTATTCATGATGGACGGGTGACTGTTCAACCGCTTCAGGGGAGACAAAATTCTTATGTTATTGGTACTTCAAGAACAAGGGCTAACATCTTAGGAACAAGAGGGACTAATTCAGTTCAACAAAGGGTTGTGAAGTGTTTTAACTGCCAAGGGAAGGTCACATGGCAAGACAGTGCCCAAAGCCAAAGAGGAAAAGGGGTGCGCCATAGTTTAGGGATAAAGTTCTTTTGGTTGAAGCATAAGGATCTGGTAAAGTTCTGAATGAGGAGGAATTGGCATTTTTGGCAGACCCTAGAGTTGCAGAAGGTCCAGTTACGCAGATGGTCATTACACACAATGTAGCTTATCAAGCAGATGATTTGGATGCATATGATTCTGACTGTGACGACATCTCTACAGCCAAAGCTGTTCTTATGGCCAATTTGTCTAGTTACGGATCAGATGTTCTCTCCAAGGTACCTCACTCTGAAAACACTCATAATGATATGCTAAATCAAAGTGTGCAAGAGATGACGCATTCTGAACAAACTTATCTTGTGAATTATCTAAAGAATGAGATAACCAGTAATAACAATATCATTCCTTACTCTCAGTATCTACTTGAAACACAACATGTAGCTGCTCAGTATATAAATTCTTCTGCACAACAAGATGCCATGATATTATCTGTGCTTAAACAACTGTCAAATCAAGTAACTAATTATAACAAGGTCAATAAGGACAATCTAATTGCCAATGAATCCTTATCTGCCAAGCTTGAAAGATACAAGTAATGGGTGAAATTGCTAGAAGAAAGACAAAAAGTGGATTTAAGTATTAGAGAAAAGCTTATAATGGATGATATAATTCGAGAGAAAAATGCACAGTTTGTGGATTTTGAAAAGGAATTGTTAACAGAAACATTTAATGTTCTTAAAAATGAATCCAAGGAAAAGGAAATTAAGAATATTGATAAAGAAATTGCTTTGGAAAAGAAAGTAAAAAAACTAGACAATATTGTTTATAAAATGGGTCAATCCGCGCAAACTGTGCATATGCTTACGAAACCACAAGTTTTCTATGATAACAACCTTAAACAAGCTCTTGGTTTTTAAAATCCTTTCTATCTTAAGAAAGCTCACCAGATTAGGCCAATGCTTTATGATGGTAGTGTTATTGCTAAGGAAACCAATGTGATTTCAATTGTTGACTCAGAAGAGACTTTGATGCTTGAGGAAGAGAGTCGATCCAAAATTTTTAAATCAAAGTGATCCAATAGTTTTAGAAAAGAAAGTTAATAGATTAAACCATTAATATTACCCTGACAGTGAGGCATACACAAATAGGATTATTCTATGGTAAGATTTTGAGTAAACATTTTTTCGTTCCATATACAAGAATTAAACTGTCTGATGAACAAGCTTTCTGGTTACAAATTTCACACCCTAATACTGACCAATATGCTTCATCACCTGTCAAAATTAAGGCTCCTCGGGAACTTCCTAAGGTAAGCCTGGTTAATACAAGCCTTAAAAAGCTTAAATACCATCTTGGACAATTTGACAATGTGGTGAAAAAGCATATTACACCCGATGCTTTAACAAAAGGGGAATGGGGGTCTGAACACACTAAAGCTGTTTTTCTAAACGAAATAATTCCATTTTTAAAGATCTTAAAAGACATATTTAATGTTTTTGATAAAGATCTTTTAAATGAGGTAACAAAAGTACAAACAGCTTTTAACCAGAAGGAAGATGCTGTTCAACAGTATTTTGTAGACAAACAGTGCTTTGAAATTCAAAAGAAACAATTTTTGATTGAAAACGATCGACTCTTGGAACAAATCATTTCTTAAGAAATTTGTATAATATTGTTGTGAATTCTCTGGAATATGATAACTTCTGTGAATTGTGAATTCTTCTTGTTGCTATGAATGATTCTGTGAATTATGTTGAAAATTTCAATAAGTGTCTGAAACTTAAAGATGAGCTTATCAAACAACACAACGTGGTTGAAAAAGATGAGTATAATAGACTTTCGAAAAGCTTTTCTAAACTTGAACAACACTGCATTTCTCTTGAACTTGCAATGCAACTCAATAAAAAATTCTTCAAAAGAATAACAAATATGTGAACCAAAGTAAACTTACATTTGATCACTTGTTTGAATTGGAACAATTTGGAAGAGCTAAGCTTCAAGCAAATAACACAACAAATCAAGAAGTTAAGGCAAACATTAAAACTATGAATAAAACTTCCACCGAAAAACAGTGTGAAAAAGGACATAGATGAGATTGAGAACATGTAACAACCCAAGTTTCAGGTCAACGTTTATCCCAAGCTATGATAATTATTTTACTACGTAAATCATTTTAGTCGTTTATGCTATACGAGGTTTGGTGAAAAATTTCTGTTTATTGGGAAAGAATTCAAGCCGGGTGGAGGTGGTGTGAGTGAGTATATAAGATTTGTGGAGGTTTTTATGGTATACGTGGGGCGAAGGCGTAGGGGGACGGGGCAAGGTTTGAAATACAAAATGGTTGTATGCTAGGCTGTCTTGTCGCTATTTGGGCTTTGTCGTGGAGGTGCTGGGACACAGCGAAACTACATTCATGGCGGTTAGATATCTCTTTTTTTCACTCTTATAGTTCTCTACGGCATTAATAAATGGTTATTGGTTTCTCTCTTATAGTTTTAGTAATCAATTTTACAATTGTTACAGGTCAGAGATTGTCCTTACGTGATTTAACATTTTATTAAACGTTTTAAAATAAAATTAGTGGGACGGAATAAAAATATTTACAAAAAGTGGTGTGACCCGAGTCTTTGGCCGAATAAAATAACAAAAGAAGATGTTTTGTACTAGTTTTAATAGAATAACATGGAAGGAGGGACCATTTGTAACAAAATGTCAAATTAATTTCCTATAAAAGGAAGGCTTATGCTTCATTCATCACTTTACAAAAAAAATTGTTTCCTTCCTCTCTTTTAAACACCACGACCGGCCACCCTTAGACACCACCACCACCGTCAAATTTCCAACATGCAATACAATCCGAATACAAAATATTAATCCTTTCATCAAGGCCTACATATCCCACTAATAAAATCCCACATGCAATGAGTATTTTGAAAGTTTGAAATTTGGTCAAGTTCTTGTGATTTTGATCTTAAGAGGGTGTTCATAGTTGCTAGATTAATGTTATTAGCAAGGGGTTTGATTGAAAAAGGTTTGGTTTGATTGGTTGGGTGTTCGTTCGATTTTAAACAAAAGGGGGAAACCAAAATCATGTTTTCTTATAGCATTGTGAGTATTCTAGTTATGTTCTAGTATGGTTAATTTGATGTTATTGTGTGTATTATGTTATGTGCTATAAGATTCAAGTGCGGAAATTAATGAAAGTGTATTTGGTTATTATTTGAAGTTTGATGGTTTTGGTATAATTACATAGGCTAGTTAAACATGTTTTGATAGTTGGTTCAAGTCAAAAATGTCATTTTGATGGGTTTTGAGTTTACTAAGTTTGACCAAAAAGTTTGACTGCCTCGTAGCGAGTCGAGAAATTTTTAAAAGTTATTTTTGATAATGAAAAGTGATAGAGTTCGCCTTTAGCTACGTTTCGCCAAGTCAAGTTTGGTTATTTTTGATGTAAAAGTCAACTACGTAGTTTGACCTTTGAAAGTCAAACTTGCGTATACTTTTGAATATGATTTGTAATGAGCAATGAGTTTGTAATGCTAGTTAATTGATGACGAAATATGAAGGTCAGATTATATTATCCTTACTTTCGGCAACTTTCTAAAAATAGAAACTTTATAGCAAACGATGTGATATTGTTAGTGCGTCAAAGTGAAATGTTTTGCGTAGAACTTGGAGATTGTAGTATATATGTTATTATGTAATAGGAATATATATATATATATATATATATATATATATATATATATATATATGCAAGTATGCATTATATGAATTATTTTACTTTTAGTCACGTACCGCTATATATGTATTATATAGGTCGCGGTTGAGACGTGAAGTTATTTGCGCTTGTTGATTTGATTGAATTGGATCTTTTGCTTAAGGTGAGTTCATAGCCTCGCATTTTAAATCTTTTGATTGTTTTATAAACCCGCGAGGGGGATACATGTTTGTTTTATAAAATCGAACACATATGATTTTATGGTATGCTGGACCCGATTATGAGATTGTTTCCGCATAAGTAGATATTGTCGAAGTCCCTTATTTCATGAACCGTTAATTGCCATGCAAGGTGAACGCTAATGCATTAAATAGATCTATTGGGTTTGACAACCCTGTCCGGGGTATGAATCCTTGTGAACACCTTGTCAAACGTACGTTTTATAGTTAGAAGTAATAGGTATATGACAATAATACCTTGTTCTGGGGCAAATTGGCATATGACAAGAGATATGTTTGTTAATGTTCGGTGTCATGAGCTTAATGCGTGAAAGAAAAGAGATGTTATACATTGTATTCGTTGCAATGTTTTCCCGAGAACTAATTATGTGTTCAAAGATTATTTCTTATGGATTATTTTAAACTCTATGAATTTCACTCAACAATTTTGTTGACGTTTTAAACATGTTTTATCCCAGGTAACCAAGGATGAAGGCAACGATGGTGTGGAGGTGTCGTACGTGTGATGATTTGGTAAAAGACTACTTATGTGTTCCTTGTCTTTCAAAAACAATGTCTTAATGTGTTTTAAAACAATGTCTTTATTTTGTAACAATTGTTTTTCAAATGTTGTATGGTTGTGGTTACGATTCTTGTGGTGACCTAAACGTATTTTTCTCTGATTAATAATGGAACACATGTTTGTAAAACGTCTCATTTGGGTCGTTTTCTATTGTCTTGGTGTATTGTGCTATTTAGTAACACCCAGTTGCTATTTCCACTGCGCAATCCAAAGTTGGGGGTGCTACAGAGTGGTATCAAGAGCCTAAGGTTATAGAGAACTAGGTCGAGTCTTTTTGAAAAACCTAAACTATAACGCTTCTACATGCACGCCAAGACTCCTCGTTGCCATTGGTTACATATAGAAAGGGAAGGTATATTTAAGCATGTGTTGTATGCATAAATTGTTATGTATTGGTATATTTATGCATGTGTTGTATGCCTAAATTGCTATGTATTGGTACATTTATGCATGTGTTGTATGCATAAATTGTTATGTATTGGTATATTTATGCATGTGTTGTATGCATAAATTGTTATGTATTGGTACATTTATGCATTTGTTGTATGCATAAATTGCTATGTATGGGTATATTTATGCATGTGTCATATGCATAAGTTGTTATGTATTGGTATATTTATGCATGTATTGTATGCATAAATTGTTATGTATTGATACATTTATGCATGTGTTGTATGCATAGAATGTCATGTGATTATATAATAAATATTATCATATATGTTTGGAGTATATTTGAGATATATACTGAATGGGAATTTCATAAATTATGAATTTTTTGTTTGTTGCGCACTTATGCGAACTGTTATTTTGAATAATAGTATTCTTATTGGAACACTATTGAGTAAGTGTTATATGATATTTCTAGATTATCATGGTGAATGTAATTCCTCCCGATCATGTGGATGATGTACCCGTAGTTGAGCCGAATCAACACGATGATGTTCCTGTTATTCCCGAGCCTGTCTTAGTAGATGAAGACGAGGACCCAAAAGAGGAAGAATTTGAGGAAGAAGAAGAACCTTAAGAAAAAGAATATATGAAAGTAGACATCGAGGAAGATGAGAATGAGCCAGAGTTGACATATCCTTATGAAAAGGTGGATCCTTTTAACCCTCCGCCGCCTGCTTCTGAGTCAGATCCTCAGGATGTGATTGAGGTTGAGGACACGGTTGAGTCCAAGGATGAGACTGTTCCTGCTAATGTCTATGAGGTAGGTGAGTCGTCTACTGCCCCTTTCCTTCGAGAAGACAGTGATGGTTTGTTGTCTGGTCTTATGTGGAGGGACATCAACTCTCCTTTTGGTTAGATGGCTTCTCTTTTGAGACGACTATGTGGTCGCGAGACGACGCATGCATTGGTCGAAAAGAAGGGAAAAGCAAAGGACGAATATTATGGTAAGCTGATTTTGGATTTGGGTAATGAAGTACGATCTAGTGTGGAAGAAGGAACGGCTGCAATGGAGAATTTGGTTAGAAAGCTTGGTAATACTGAAGAAAAAGCTGAGTGTAAGAAGTTAAAGAAGGAACTGGAAGAAGCAAGGTTTAGCAACACACTTCTTCGTATGCAGAACGAACGAGTCAAGAGAGATCTCTATTGGACTAGAGTTCGAGCTAATGATCAGGAGATGATTCATAGAGGATTTATGTTTGAAGAAAGACCGAATGAGGCTATCGATGTTCCGGTTGAAGATGAGAAGAGTCCATCATCTGAGCCGCGAGGATCTCCTCGTGATTCTTAGTAGTTTAGTTTCATTAGTAGTATCTTTATTGTGTAATCACTAAACTGAATCCTCAGTTAGTAGACTTGATGCTATTGGTTGTAACGATTTGTATCATTTCATGAAACAATGCAACTATGTATTAACTCTTTTGTGATGAATAATGAATGACTATCTTTTGATTACTACTTGATGTTGTGTGACTATGGTTGTGATTGATTTGTCTTTGTACCATGTTATGAGTATATCATGTTATGAATGCTTATCAAGTTGTTTTATGTGTGACGTGACAGAATCATGCCTCCAAAGTCTGCACCTTTGACTCAAGCTGCTGTTTAGTGAATGATCAAAGAAAGTGTCGATGCTGTTATCGCTGCTGAGCGGGCAAGACATGCGAATGCTAGAAATGATGCTAGAGGATCTGGACCAGTTAGGGGTCAAGATTCCGCACCTGTTGTTCGTGAGTGCACTTTTACTGGATTTATGAAGTGCAATCCTACTGTTTTTCGTGGTACTGAAGGAGCTATCGAATTACAAAGATGGTTTGAGAAAACCAAGAGTGTTTTTGGAATCAGTGAATGGGTAGAGGGCAAAAAGGTGAAGTTTACTGCTGCCACATTGCAAGGACCTGCTTTGACTTGGTGGAATTCTAAGGTTGCAACCATGGGTTTGGAGACAGAAAAACGCAAATGGCCTTAGACCAATGTAAACATTAATGACTGCAGAGTTTTACCTAGTAGAAGAAATTCAAAGAATGGAGCATGAGTTGTGGAACCTGAGGGTCAAGGAGTATAACATTGTTGCTTATACTTAAAGATTTAATGTCGTTATCATTTGTGGTGAGAAGGTTGTTCGTATACCTTATGGAAACAAGACGTTGACAGTCGAAAGTGACAAAGGTATGTCTCGACTAAAGGTCATATCTTGCATTAAGGCCCGTAAGTATATCGAGCGAGGTTGCCATTTGTGTTTGGCACATATGACTGTGAAGAAACCGAAGGAGAAACGATTAGAAAACATTCCTGTAATTCGTGACTTTCCTGAGGTGTTTCTTGACTATTTGTCGGGATTACCACCGCCGAGGCAAGTAGAATTTTAAATTGATCTAGTATCGGGGGCTGCACCTATTGCACGTGCACCATATCGTTTGGCACCGTCTAAGATGAGAGAGTTGTCGGTACAACTGCAAGAGCTGTTGGAGAAAGTCTTTATTCGTCAGAGTTCATCACCATGGGGAGCACCGGTATTGTTTGTGAAAAAGAAAGATGGGTCTTTTCGAATGTGTTAGATTACCGCGAGTTGAACAAGCTGACTGTCAAGAATCGTTATCCTCTCCCGAGAATTGACGATTTATTTGATCAACTTCAAGGTTCGAGCGTGTATATCTGGGATCAGGATATCACCAGCTACGCATCAAAGAAGATGACATTCCAATTACTGCATTTAGAACTCGGTATGGTCACTTTGAGTTCCAAGTGATGCCGTTTGGATTGACAAATGTGCCTGCTGTGTTTATGGACTTGATGAACCGAGTGTGCAAGCCATATCTTGATAAGTTCGTCATTGTGTTCATCGACGATATTTTGGTTTAGTCCAAGGACGAAGAGGAGCATGGAAAGCATTTAAAGACTATTTTGGAGTTGCTTAAGAAGGAAAGATTGTACGCTAAGTTTTCAAAGTGTGATTTTTGGCTAGATTTGGTACAATTCCTTGGTTACGTGATTGATCATAATGGTGTTCATGTTGATCCTGCCAAGATCGAAGCCATTAAGAATTAGGCTGCTCCAACGACGCCGACAGAGGTGAGGTAATTTCTTAGATTGGCTGGGTATATATATATATTTATATATATATATATATATATGCATGTATTCATTATATGAATTATTTTGCTTTTAGTCATGTACCGCTATATATGTATTATATTGGTCGCGGTTGAGACGTGAAGTTATTTGTGTTTGTTGATTTGATTGAATTGGATCTTTTACTTAAGGTGAGTTCATAGCCTCGCATTTTAAATCATTTGATTGCTTCTTTGCCTGTCAAAATTAAGGCTCCTCGGGAACTTCCTAAGGTAAGCCTGGTTAATACAAGCCTTAAAAGTCTTAAATACCATCTTGGCCAATTTGACACTGTGGTGAAAAAGCAAATCATGCCCGATGCTTTAATAGAAGGGGAATGGGGGTTTGAACACACTAAAGCTGTTTTTTTAAAGAGATAATTCCATTTTTAAAGACCTTAAATGACATATTTAATGTTTTTGATAAAGATCTTTTAAATGAGGTAACAGAAGTACAAACAGTTTTCAACCAAATGGAAGCTGTGGTTCAACGGTATTTTGTAGAAAAACAGTGCTTTAAAATTCAAAAGAAACAATTTTTGATTGAAAATGATTGACTCTTGGACCAAATTATTTCTCAAGATATTGTGAATATTGTTGTGAACTCCTCTGTAGATATGAATACTTTTGTAAATGTGAATTCTTCTGTTGCTATGAATGATTCTATGAATTATGTGGAAATGTGCAACAAGTGTCTGGAACTTAAAGCTGAGCTTATTAAACAACACAACATGGTTAAAAATGATGAGTATAATAAACTTTCGAAAAGATTTACTGAACTTGAACAACACTGCATTTCTCTTGAAATTGCGATGCAACTCAATAAAGAAATTTTTCAAAAGAATAACACTTATGTTAACCAAACTGAACCTACATTTGATCAATTGTTTAAATTGAACAATTTGAAAGCTGAGCTTCAAGTGAAAGACACGACAATCAAGAAGCTGAAAGCACATATTAAGCATATGAATGAAACTTCTACCAGTGAAAGTATGAAAAAGGACTTCGATGAAATTGAAACTATCAACATTGAACTGGAACATAGGGTGGCAAAACTAATTGCTGAAAATAAGCATTTGAAACAGACTTATAAACAACTCTATGATTCAATTAAACCATCACGTGTTCGGGCTAAAGAACATGCTAAATCTTTGGTCAATCAATTAAATAAAAAGTCTGTTGAAATTACTGATTTAAATGCTCAACTCCAAGAAAAAGTTTTTGTCATAAGAGCATTAAAAAATGATCTTAGGAAATTAAAAGGAAAGGACATATTTGACAATGCTGCCCAAGCATCAAACGCTAACAATATTGCTCTAGGAATGTATAAGCTTGACCCAGTAACTCTGGCTCCTAAGGTTAAGAATAATAGGAAGCTCACGTATACTACCTTAAGCACACTATGGAACAAGCTGCTATTCTTAGGGAGATAGTTGAACAAGCCAAATCACTAAACCCTTTAGATAGTGCATCTTACTCTGCCTGTAAGTATGTTAAGCTGATTCAAGAGTTGCTAGGTTATGTTAGAGATACTTGCCCTGATATTCACAAACCTAGTGAGAAATTAGTTGCGATCACTCCTATTAACAAGAAGAAAACAGTTCAATTTGCTGATACTGTCACATCATCAGGCAACATTCACAAAGTAACTAATAGACCTCTATTTTCTTCTACAGGAGTAAACCCTTCTACTAGTGCTAGCGGATCAAAGCCTTCAGGCAATACAAAGAATGATAGGATTTTATGAACACCAAGTAGTAATAAGAAGAATAAAGTAGAAGTCCAATCTAGGAAAGTTAAATCTAGTTTGAATAAAAGAAACTCTGGTTCTAAAAATGTCTGTAATGAACATGTTATGCATCCTGTTAAAGGTGTTAAGGCTCTTTGTTCTGTATTCAATGAATTTTTATTTGATGCTAATCATGCTATGTGTTTAATTGATCATGTGAATAGTATGAATGTGCATGCCAAATCTGCCTTTAAGAAAAATAAAAAGAGAAAAGAATGGAAACCTACTGGAAAAGTGTTTAACTATGTTGGATAAAAATGGAAACCCACTGGAAGGACTTTCACCTTAGTTGGAAATGTGTGCCTTTTAACTAGGTTAACCGCCACTAATAAAGTGCCTCTTAGGGCCCTTGAAGTAGTTGCACCAAAACATGTAGTAACTAGAGTATATACCAGGAGACCTAAAGTACCTAAGTCTGTTCAAAATAGCAAACCTAAGGTTGCAAAATCTATGACTGCTAACAAAATGGAACTCGGTACATCTCGGGGATCCGATACTTCAGTTGCTCCATCATTTTCTTCTCTTATCGACTGCAGGTTGTCCAAATTGTTCAATGGTATTTAGACTCCAGATGCTCCAAGTACATGACCGGAGATCGCTCTCAGCTCACCAATCTCGTTCATAAAATTTCTCGGTACTCTCAAATTTGGTAACGACCAAGTCACAAAGATTATGGGGTATGGTGATTATCAGATAGGGAACGTCACAATTTCAAGGGTTTATTATGTGGAAGGACTAGGACACAATCTATTCTCAATTGGTTAATTTTGCGACTCGGATCTTTAAGTAGCTTTTAGAAAACATACATGCTTTATTTGTAATCTAGAAGGTGTTGATTTACTCTCAGGATCTTGAGGAACTAACTTGTATTCTCTGTACATTGGGGATATGATGGCGTCTTCTCCTATATGTATCTTGTCAAAAGCCACAAAGACTAAGTCGTGGTTATGGCATCGTCGTTTGTCTCATTTGAATTTTGGTGCCATTAATCACTTGGCCAGACACGATCTAGTACGTGGTCTTACCAGACTTAAATTTGAAAAGGACCATTTGTGTTCTGCATGTGCCATGGGAAAAAGCAAGAAACAATCACATAAACCTAAATCTGAAGACACCAATCAAGAAAAACTATATCTTCTGCACATGGATCTTTGTAGGCCTATGCGTGTTGCAAGTGTAAATGGGAAAAAGTACATCCTCGTCATTATAGATGATTACTCTCGGTTCACATGGGTGAAGTTTCTAGCATCAAAGGATGAAGCTCCAGATTTTATAATCAAGTTTCTGAAAATGATACAAGTTAGATTGAATGCACCTGTCAGGAACATACGTATAGATAATGGAACTGAGTTTGTTAATCAAACTCTGCGAAACTACTATGAAGAGGTTGGCATCTCTTATGAAACATCGGTTGCGCGAACTCCACAACAAAATGGTGTTGTTGAAAGGCAAAATCGTACTCTTGTTGAAGCCGCTATGTTAATCTACACAAAAGCTCTGTTATTTCTATGCATCGAAGCAGTAGCTACCGCATGTTACACCCAAAACTGATCCATTATACGACGCCACCATAGAAAAACTCCTTATGAGCTCTTACATGACAGAAAACTCGATCTATCCTACCTTCACATTTTTGGTATACTTTGTTATCCAAACAATGATAGTGAGAATTTAGGCAAACTTCAAGCTAAAGCTGATATAGGTATTTTCATTGGATATGCACCCAAGAAGAAAGCTTACCGTATTTACAACCGACATACCTAAAAAATTATTGAAACCATCCATGTCGATTTTGATGAGCTGACGGTAATGGCTTCTGAACAAAGCAGTTTAGAACCCGTGCTTTATGATATGACTCCTGCAACACCCAGTCCAGGACCTATTCCAAACCCTCCTCCTTCAGCACCGTTTGTACCACCATCGAGGCATGAATGGGATCTTGTGTTTCAACCAGTGTTTTATGAGTTCTTCTCTCCTCTAGCTAGCATTGCCTCTCCAGTTCCTGTAGAAGAAGCTTCAGCTCCTGTTGAGTCAACTGGTTCACCTTCCTCAACAACTATTGATCAAGATGCACCCTCACCAAGTACCTCACAAACCACTCCACAATCACAATCCCAAACAATTACTCTCTGTGCTGAAGACGAGTCACATGACCTTGAGTTCGCACATATGAGTAACGATCCTTATTTTAGCATTCCAATTCCAGAAACTATTTCTGAAGAATCCTCATCATCGGATGTTATTCGTACTTCTGTGCACTCAGACGCTCTAATCTCAGAACACCTAAGTAAATGAACAAAAGATCATCCGTTACAAAACATAATTGGTGACCCTTCCAGACCCGTTTCCACAAGACTCCAACTACACGAACAAGCCCTGTTCTGCTACTATAATGCCTTCCTAACTTTAGTTGAACCAAAGACGTACAAACATGCACTAACTCAATCATGCTATATTGAGGCAATGCAAGAAGAGCTACATGAATTTGAACGTCTTGAAGTCTAGGAACTCGTTCCTCATCCAGATAAAGTGATGGTTATCACCTTAAAATAGATATATAAGGTCAAATTGGATGAATTGGGGGAATCTTAAAAAACAAGGCAAGATTGGTAGCTCGTGGATACCGTCAGGAAGAGGGAATTTATTTTGAAGAATCCTTTGCTCCAGTGGCTATACTAGAAGTTGTTCGGATATTTCTCACATTTGCTGCTCATATGAATATGATCGTCTACCAGATGGATGTAAAGACGGCATTCTTGAATGGTATTTTGCGTGAAGAGGTCTACATTAGCCAACCGGACAGATTTGTGGGTCCAGATAATCCTAATCACATGTACAAACTGAAGAAAGCTCTATATGGGTTGAAACATGCTCCACGCGCGTGGTATGATCTATTGTCATCGTTTTTGCTATCCCAAGGATTTTACAAAGGCACGGTTGATCCCACATTGTTCATCACCAAAAAAGGCAAAGATATCCTCCTGGTACAAATCTATGTTGACGATATAATTTTTGCTTCTACTACTACTGAACTATGTGATAAGTTTTCTGAGATAATGTGTTCCAAATTCAAGATGTCAATGATGGGCAAAATATCATTTTTTTTCTAGGACTACAGATTTCACAGAGTCCCAGAGGCATCTTTTTAAACCAATCAAAATATGCTCTAGAATCACTTAAGAAATACGGAATGGAATCTTGTGACCCAGTGGATACTCCAATGGTGGAGAAATCCAAACTGGATGAGGATACACAAGGGAAAGCCGTTGATCCTACACATTATCGTGGCATGGTTGGCACCCTTATGTATCTAACATCCAGTAGACCAGACCTGGTATATGCTGTCTGTATGTGTGCTCGGTATCAGGCTCGTCCTACCGAAAAGCACCTACATGCTGTAAAAAGAATCTTTCGATATCTAAGAGGAACCGTCAATCGGGGACTATGGTACTCGAAGGATTCTGCTATTGCTCTAACAGCTTTTGCAGATGCTGATCACGCGGGTTGTCAAGATACAAGACGTAGTACATCTGGAAGTATGCAATTGTTGGGAGACAGACTTGTTAGTTGGTCATCAAAAAGGCAGAAAAGCGCTGCAATATCCAGTACAGAAGCTGAATATATAGCCTTATCCGGCTGTTGTGCTCAAGTCCTTTGGATGAGATCACAACTTACTGATTATGGCCTTGGATTCAATAAAATTCCAATGTACTATGATAACAAAAGCGTTATTGCCATATGCTGCAACAATGTTCAACATTCTCGATCAAAGCATATCGACATCAGATATTACTTTATAAAAGAGCAAGTGGAGAATGGAGTCGTCAAGCTTTACTTTGTTAGAACGGAATATCAGTTGGCGGACATCTTAACCAAGGCTCTATGTCGAGAAAGAATTGAATTCCTTATCGACAAGCTAGGCATGAGAAGTTTTACTCCTGAGACTCTGAAAGAACTGGCAGATGAAGCTGAAGAATAGTGGTGGTACCTATTCTTATATCCTCTGTATAATATGTATATATATAAAATAACAAAAATACAAAAAGATTTCTCACTTTTTATAAAATTTTATAAAAACAAAATACAAAATAAAAAAATAGAAAAATATAAAAATATGGATCGCTGGCATGTCTTTTAAAAATCGATAACATTTACGGCCTTAGAAATGTCATTTAATAATGATACGAGGCTGTAAATGAAGTTCGAGCAGAAGTTCAAAAGCTTTTAAAACATGCCAAAAATGGTCTTGCTAATATTTTTCGATAGCAACACCGCCGGCTCATCATCTTTAAAGGCAAAAATTTCGAAAAGAAAACTTGAACCTCGATTATCAACGGAAATTATGTCTCTAGCATGGTCTACTTTTATGACCATGCAAAGATTGTGAATTACTAGCACCACAACCCTGGAGTTTTTATATTTCATAAAGGGATGTGTCCAGTGCGCTTTATGTGTTTTAAAATAAGGAGAATCTTATATTTTGTTATGGAGTTGTTTTTTTCTTCAGAAATTAATATAATACATCATATGCAGATAATTAGATACAGAAAAAAAAATCATATTCAAAGGACATTTGACCCACTTCAGATCAAACAATCCGACAACACATCAATCTTTAAATAGAAAAACCGGGTATCATTGTTTGAAAGAGGGAGAAGATGTCAAATACTCTTCTTCATAAAATCAATTTGTGATAAAAAGACCGGCTATAAAAAAACAAAAAATGGGATGCGCTACTTAAAAGGGGATTTAATTGCAATCAAAATAAATCATAGTAAAAAAGAAAATCCAAAATCCCACACACTACCCTGTAACAACAAGAGCATAATTAACAACTGTACTGCCACGTGCAAATAAATGTTCTGAGAAACAATCCATATCGGGTCATATGGCAAAAAGAATGAGACAAATAATATATAACTCCCCCCCCAAACGGCCTAGTAATAAACCACTACAATAACCCAATAGGGCCACTACTTTATGCCTTAAGGTAAAAGTTTATTAGGAAAATTGAATTCGTAGTAAACCAAAGGGGCATTTCAGCAACAAACCCAACCGAAAAAGAGAATAAGTTTAAACATAAACAAACCCCCCTCGTGAACCCTTAATCTCTCAACACGACTCAAACCAACAGCTCAAAACCACCAGTTGTTAATTTTTCAGACCTTTAATGAACTCGTTCTTAACACCCGCTATCCGGAAAAGAGTAACCAGGATGTCACGTTATGTGTCATATCAGAACATATAAAACGCAAGCGGAAAGAACTTTATTAAACAAAATAACACCAAGTCATAAATTAATAAAAATGACTTTCCAACAGTAATAAATTCAAAAAACACCAAAGTCAAATGATAGAAATTCTTCAAAAGGAAAGGCTTAAAAACAACAAATCCAAATAAAAAGGTTCTTCTTAAAGGTGGGTCCTTCTAAAAGCTCCTCAATAAGCATCCTTTCTCCTACTACTCAACTCCTCAAACTACTCATGAACCCAGCTTCCCCCCCCTTAGGAACCCCCCACCACCCCACCTCATGCATAGTACCCTGCCGCAGGAAAAGAAAACGCGGTTGAGCCTAAACGCTACAAGAAACAAAGAATATGATAATAATAACGAAAATAAAAGAAGGTTGAACGAAAACTTGATCTCGAGAATTCAGCTAAACAAATGTCTTACTACATAGTAAGCGAAATGAATAAGAATTAAAGATAACAAGGATTGCCCACGGAGCTCGGAAACAGAAAGTCTAAAAGCTGCCACACTCATAGACCACAAAAACCAACATAACACGTAACATTATCATATCATATAAAATGTACCTGGAGCTCAGACTCCAGATGTACCCTACAAAATGTGAAATGAGGTGTATTGCACACACACAACCATTCACCGAGCTGAACTACAACAGGAAACCAAAGTTACCTATGATGCATCCATAACGCTCCCTGCAAAACAAAGTTTATATTTATATACACAAGCACTAATGTGCGAGTGGTACAGCATATATAGATCAAAACATAATAGAGGTTGCCATAACAACAAGGGAACACCGTTGACTAATCACAAGACACATAAGCACAACAGATAGCTGGAATCATGGCCATTGGTGCAACAGCAATACATGGTCCATAGGACCAATAATCCATGACTAGAAAGCAAAATGAGTCGAGAAAGATTAAAGCAAAGATATAAGTGAACAATCGAATAATCCAAATATGAAAACGAATCTAGAAGCATATTCCATACAAGAACCAACAGATTCATACAAGCGAATATCGAATCAATGGATTTTCAATATCACATGAGTCACGATTTTAGATAACAAATCAAAGGAATGTCAAGCGAATATCAAATAGATCAAGTAGTCAAATTAAATGACGTTCCTTACTATAAGGACAGAATATCTGTACCTTAACGAATAAGCAATCGGAGAAAAATGAACACGAAGACAAAAGATCACAACACCTTCACTGAATCTACAAGAACCCATGATTACATGTCATAATCTATCTTATTTTATAAGTTTTATCACTTGATCTTACCATAAATAAAGTTTACTTGACCAAATTAAGGTTTCCAAAAATTTCAGATTTTGACTACTTATTCAAGGTAAGTTTCCATACATAAATGACCCATAAAAACATCGTTCTAAATACACCAAAAAATTACAGAGGTTACCTACATAAGTCTAATACAACCCATGATCACTGAATGGTTAAAATTCGATTTTCCATGGTCTATAAAATATTCCTTTGACCCTTGTTACAACAAATCTGACCCCCGAATAATTACATGAACAGAACCTTTGAAAAGTCGAACACGTGGGTTTGACGATGGTAGCAAAATACGTAAAAACCCAACTTAGACAACTCAAAAAATTCTAAACAAATCATGAATGTAACTAATATCATGAAGATTTACCAAATAAAATTTTAGAAGCTAACTCCTTACGGTTTTCGAATAAAAATCAAACACTGACCACCTGAATATTATATATCGGACTAGAAAATTCACACATGATACGACACTTATATCTTATAAAAACTAAAAATCCGACTTCCTGAACTCCAATTAACAAGAGGCCGATTTTTCCAGAAACTAGATTCTTTGAATTTATAACTTTAAGGACTCAAGATCATGTTAAAAACCAATTTTTATTCATTAAGATATACTCTATACCCTTAGAACATCGACCTAAAAGTTATCTGCCGAGAATTATTAACCAAGGAAAACCCTAATTAACACCCATCAAAACCAACCCTAGGGTTTCAAATCTTGTAGTTTTTATTAATAACACATTTAATGATCATCTTAGGGTTTCATAACATGTAATTTAACCATTTTAATTAGATTAAACCCTACAATTTAACAAGATTAAGAACACATGTTTTCTTTACAATCTTTTAGGTTTTTATGAAAACTTCATATGTGAATCATGGAATACAAAGATGAAACAAGGAACATGGAATACTTACGAAGATTAAGATGGATACAAGACAAAGAACACCACACCAAGAACACCAAAGAATTGAACCAAGAACACCAAAGAATTACACCACAAACACCAAAAACCTATTGAAAAACCAACCAGATACCACCTACAGAAACACACAACCTTCTTCCTCCTTGCAACTTCTATGGATGAATACACAAGTTTTTAGAGTAAAGTTTTGAGAGAATAATGGTGGAGAGGAGGAATATGGCCGTGACTATATAAAAATAGATTGAGGGAAGACACAAATAACATTCTAGCAAAATTAAAAATGAATTTATATCTTATTTTTATCCTACAACACTATTTTCCTAAAAATAAGCTAAGCTTACGACTAATAAAAGAGATTATAGGTAAATAACATGCACCCCATTAGGATTTGGCAAGGCAATAAGGAAAAAGAGGTGGTAGACAAAAACATATATTATTATCTCATTATTTGAAGATTACACAAAATTTGCTTAAAAACCTTTTTTACACTACTTATGTTAACTTTAAATAATTTTAAATAAACAAAAAGGAAGTAAATAAACAAAATAAAAAATATCAAAAATATATTCCTCCTAAGGGAGGGGGTCAAAAGAAGTAGGTGGGAGGTAAGGAAGAGGCCGGATTTATATATATAACTTAGGGAAAATATAAAAATATATATTAAAATAAAATAAATCTATAAATATATATTAAAAAATATATAAATAAAAACATATAATAGTATATAAAACATGAATACACTAAAAAATTAACAACGAACATATACTTATCTAATAAAAATAAAAACCATAACTAAAACCCAATATAAATTTATAACCATAAAAAAAAAAACGGTTTTAAAATATCCACCATACGACAAAACACGGCTTCACAATAAACTAACTTATCAAAACCAAACAAACCCCCTGCCCCATCCCGCACAAACAACAGACCCCCAAAAAAAAAAAACAAATAAAACAAAAAAAAAAAAAAAAAAAAAAAAAAAAAAGAACTAACAAAAAACAAAGAAAAAAAACAAAAAAATAACACAGGTGATAAACCACCCCAAAACCCATCCACAACAAAACGGCAAACCCACCCACAAAAACCCCCCATAAACCCAACAAAACAACATCTATCACCCCGATAAAAAGACAAATTTCGACATCAAAATCGAAATAGAAATGAGGATAATATGATTCAGGTTATTCAGATTACCAAAGCATGGCACCGATTTAGGTATGACAAACATAGGGGTGCGATGAACAGTCAACTAATACATATAACCTAAGATGTAATATCGAAGTCACTCATCTATCAAAGAACAGAAATATTAGCAAAACGAAATCTAAACAAACAAAATAAAGCCAGACAAAACCTAATATACGTGTCAGACCTTTCATAAGGATGTAGATATCGATAAGGATAATTAAGAGTCTCGTAGGAAGAAGCTAAGATGCTTAGCCAATGAAACAGAACACATAGAAAGATGTTGCACCGTATCCAAATAAGACAAAGGAAAAACTAAACAGCACTAGACCAAATCAAAAGAGAGTTCACGAAACGGTACATAAGAGATAGCGCGCTTTGAGAACCTTGTCGAAAAGAATAAACAACTAGGGAAAATACAACGGAGTTCAACGAATAAAACAATTAAGAACAAATTTAAAGTTAAGATCAAAAAAAAAAGAAGCGATCATATCAAACCTAATTCTACCCAATCCATCCTCACAGGGACCTATAACCTTTGGTTCTACAAGGGCGTAACCTGGCATACACCAGCCTGATACCATAATTATGTAACACCCACCCGAACACAAAACAAGACCCCGCCCACCAACCCCTCTCCAATTCCGATAAAGAGACCAGCGAGTCACGTAATGTAGTCATAACAGAGACATCAAATAAAACGCAAAGCCGGAAAAACATATTAATACAAAATACCAGTCATAAAAATAAAATGACTCCCCCTTCCAACAGTATTAAATTACAACAAAGTTCACATGAAAGAAATTTTACAAAAGGAAGGTCTTAAAACACAAATCCACAATAAAAAGGGTTCTTCTAAAGGTGGTCCTCTAAAAAGAAGCGCCTACTCTCAACACTCATAACCAGCTTCCATTCCGCGCTTGATACCAGTTATCTGCCACAGGAAAAGAATAACGCGGCTGAGCTAACGTGCTCAATGAACAATATAAATAATTAATAAACGGAAAATAAAACGAAGTTTGATACGAAATGGATCTCTACGAGAATATGCGTAAACAAATATCTAACAAAATAAAAAGCGATGATAAGAAATAAGATAACAAAGGAGTCCCACGAGTTCGAAACAAAAGTCTAAAGCATTGCCACAATACGCTTAGACTACATAATCCAACATAACCCTATCATATCAAATCATAAAAAATTGTACTAGGAGCGCAGAGACTCCAGACGTACCCCTAACAAAATGTAAATGAGGTGTATTGCACACACACACAACTATTCAGCACAAACCGTGAACTGAATGGAACAAGTACCCTTAGGATTAGCATCACATAGAAATACTCTCCCCTTGCAAACCAAAGTTATATACATATACACAAGCACTATGGTCGAGTGTACGACATATATAATCAATCATAATAAGTGCACATACAAAAGTGGAACGCCGTAGGCGACTAATCACCCCAAATCCACGCAGCTCCACAATAGAGATAGTGTCAATGCATAGGTGCACTCAATGACCTGGTTAAGGTACCATCCATGACTAGATACAAATACCTCGGGCAAGATTAAAGCAAAGAGTATAAGAGAAAGCAAGTTTTGGAATAACCCAAATATGAAAAACGAATCAAGAAGCATATATTCCAAAACGAGAACCAACGATTCATACAAACATAACGAATCATCGGAATCACGTCAATGATCACGATAGTCATGATTTCGGATAACAAATCAAAGGAAGTCAAAACAGAATATCAAATAGATCAAGTATGTTAAATGAGAATGAAGTAACCTACTAAAAAAAAGGACGTAATATCTGTTACCTTTCAAACGAATAAGCAAATCAAGAAGACAATGAAACAAGAAGACAAAAGAACACAACACCTTCACAACTCAACAAGACACCCAATGATATACATTTCATTGTACACATTCTTAATTAATAAGTATTTATCACTTTGATTATTACCATAAATAAAGTTTAACTTGACCTAAATTAAAGGTTCTAAAAAATTTCCAAATTTTGACTAAATCTACTTATTCCAGTAAGTTCGCGATACAAAAATGACCCATAAAAAACATCTCTATCTTCTTAAATTACACCAAAAATTCAGAGGTTCCTACACTATTCTAATACACCCATGATCAATGTTTAATTTATTTCCATATTTAAATATCCCTTTGACCCTTGTTACCACTCAACAACTTTTGACTAAATCGATTTTGACATGACAGAACCTATGAAAAGTTATAGCATATAAAACCAAAACCCCCACTTAGACAAACAATCAAAAAATTCTGAAAACAAACAATAAAGCATGAATGTAACAATATATCATGAGATTTACCAAATAAAATTGTAAGAAAGCAAACTCCCTATATTAAATAATATATACAGGGTATTACGAACGTATAAAAATCTACCACACATCTAAAAAAAATACAAAACTGAATTTTTCGGATAGAAATTCCAATCAGATTCGACACTCAACTTATAAAATCTAAAAATCTATTCGTACTCCTTCCAGAACTCCCAATTAAAACAAGAGGCATACTTTCAAGAGGCATGTAGGATTTTCTTTCCAGAAACTAAGACTCTTTGAATTTAAACTTAGAGGCTCAAAATTAATGTAAAAAAAAACCAATTATTTAAATTTATAAAAAAAAATAAATTAATCATTAAGATATACCCCGTAGAACATGACCGCAACAAAATAATTCTCCAAAAAACAGCCACCCCATAATCCTGATCCTGTCTTTCAGATTCATACTGTAAAATTACCAGTCTCTTTCTCTAGAAATTCTGTCATTGAAAATACTATATCTATAGACCAAAATTCTGCACCAGAAAATTATTAAAAACACCAGTCGAAAAAACTACCTATTAAAAAACCAAAAAAACAAAACCTAAACCAGAACCACCAACAAAACCCCCAAAACAAACCACCTCATTATGATAAAAAAAAACAACCATATAAAAAGAATAAATAATTTCATAATATAAGTAGAAGTAAAAATAGCCTAAATCACATTACAGAACACCCAAAAAACTACCTATGTTAAACCCCCCAAAACATCTTAACCCAGTGCCCACCCCCACACACCCCCCACCCACTCAGCCCATACCCTAAAAGTACACAACAACCCCACCCCACTCCACGAACAACCTCCCAAACCCCATCCACCACCATCCAACAACCAACCACACACGACCACCCAAAATGTGAAACCACCCCCCATACCAAACACGCCCCAACAAACTACTTCCAACTAACCCCCCCCCCCCCGCCCACAACCCCCCACCAACCCACCCCCCCCCCCCCCCCCCCTCCACCCCCACCCTACCACCCACACCCCCCACACCAACCCCCACCCACACCCGCCTCAACACTCCCCACCCCTGCAGACAACCACACAACCAAACACAACAACAAACACAGACCAAACAAAAACAACCCCAACAATCCACACAACCCTCAACCACCACAAACCCACGAAAACCATAAAACCCAAAACAATCAAAAACCCCCATACCACCACAATCAGCCCATAAACAAAAACCCCAAACCAAAAAACACCCCCACAACACCCGGCACCACAAAAAAACAAAAAAAACAAAACCTATGAAAATATACACACAACCAAACGAACCACACAAAACACCAAAACCCTAGCCCCCCAACCGACCAGCCATAGTCCCCCACCATCCCACCATCATTTCCACCAAACCATGATCTCCCCCACCCCCTCAATTCATCCCCCTTCCCCACAACCCCACCAATATCCCCACCCAACTCCTCCACGCCCATCCCACAAACCCCCTCACAAAACTCATACAACCCAAACCCACCTCCCCTCACCCCCCCCCCTCCCCGCCCCCCACCTCCCCCCCCACCCCCCCCCCCCCCCGCCCTCCCATCCCCCACCAAATCCCCCCTCCACCCCCCTCCAAACCCCAAACCCCCCCCCCCCCCCCCCCCCCCCCCCCCAACTCCCAACCCCTCCCCCCCCCCCCCCCCCCCCCTTTCCCCCCCCAGCCCCCCACCCACCACCCCCCCCCCCTCACCCCCCCCCCCCCAACAAAAACCCACAATTGCCCATACACCAAACACAGGATGAATCCACAACGAAAATCGCGACCCGATATTATGCTTCGCCACAAAGGTAGTACCAGCCAATTCTGCGCTGTGCTTCCAAACATGCACCGGGCCTCCCATGCCGTGCACACACAGCCGCACCTTGCCCTCTCTTGTCCTTTCTTTTGCGGGTCCGGTTCCGTCCCCCCCACCCCATCCACCACACACCCCAAAAACCCACAAAACATAAGGCATAAGCACCAATAACCCAAACACACCCAACCACGCAAACCAACACGCCAACCCCCCACCCACCACCCCACACCACACCACACCCACCCACAACCAAAAAAAAAAAACACCAAACCCCACACAACCCCACCACCCAACCAAAAAATAAAAAAAAAAACATAAACAACCCACCCCCACAAAACCACCATAACCACCCCACCTCACCCAAACCAACCCCCACCCACGTCAAAAAATTCCCACCCCCAAACCAACCACCCATCCTACATTTCCCTTTTTCCCCACCGGGGCCGCGACCTCATAGACGGACCAGCCTGTTCTCCGCCCCACTTAAAAAAAAAAAAAAAAAAAAAAAAAAAAAAAAAAAAAAATAAAAACCCCAACACCCACCTAAAATGCCTCAACCCTCCCAATATTTGCTAGGCTAAAAATCTTTTTTTTACTTTTATTTTAACACTTCAACATTACCAAAATCAGGGTAATCATAAAAACCCCTTTAATAAACACAACCCTGGAAAGTAAAACCCACCAAAACCCAATCAACCCACCTAACCAAACCCTACACGGGAGGGGGCGGGATGTGGAGGTGGTGAGGGGTGGGGGGGATTCCTAGGGCGATTTATTCTCAGGCATGGACTACTTTATGACCATGCAAAAGCTTGTCTTTACATTGCAACACAACCCGCGCTTTTCTTATCTATAAGTGTATGTGTCAATGTGCTTATGTGTCAAAATAAGAGAAATCGTATTTTTCATAGTGTTGATTTTAAAATAATATAATCATCTTTATAAATTCATCAGAAAAATATTTTTCAAAGACATTTGACTACTCAAACAACGACTACAGCTCTTTAAATAAAAAATGGGTCATTGTTTAAGGGGGGTAAAATGTCAAATATCTTCTTCATAAAATCAGTTTGATAAAAGGAAACGGTTTTAAACAATAACGGGTGAATAATTAAAGGGGAGTTAATTAATGTTAACATAATCGGGCTTTATTTGTTATATGTTTAATACTTTAGGGGTGTTAAGGCAAAATGTGAGACTTACTCTTGATATCTAAACCTTAGGGGCTAGTTTTGCCAATTGGGAAACCACTTTAGGCCTTAGGGAAAGTTTATTAGGGAATTTGAAGTCTTATTAAACCTTAAGGGGCATTTTTGCCAAAACCCAAAATATTTTTAAACAAAAACACCCCTTGCCCCGTTTCTTATACACACACGAACACACTCACTCTTTCCCACCATTGTTGATTTTTTTATTCCAAGAACTTTCTCATTTCTTGTCCAGTCACTAAGGTATACTTGTTATATGTTTCTCATACCCATAGCACCTTTCAATAGACCTTAATCGTGGAATTATGCTCGAAAAACCCTAAAAATTAATTGAAATTTTGTCTCATTGTAAAATGGATGAAACCTCAAATTGATTGAGGGGTTTTGGTCCTATAGGGGTATAAATGATGTACCTATAGCAGTTTTAAATGGGGGCAACATATTCATATGGTTTGGGTGATTCTTGATTTTGAACAAATATGAAATGGTCAAAAACTTGTAAAAGTTCATGGGTTTGGGTTTAAGAATGATAAAATAAGTGTTTGTGAGTGTTTGCTTGAGTTTAAGCATGTTTAAATACAAAAAGTTTAGTTCTTTGGGATTTTCGTGTTCATATGAGTCGAACAAGTCATAAGTCAAGATTTGTGTGGTTAATTCATATGTTAAATGTGTTAGACTGTATCTATGATGCTAAATGAACATGTTTGAGATGATATGAATGCTTGAAAAGGTGTAAATATGTTGGTGTAAATTTTGCCTAGGAGGCGAACTATACGTTTTGCATCAGGCGTACTATACGTTTCCTAGGTTAGGCGAATTATACACTTTGCCTTAGGCGAACTATACGTTCTCCCTTAGGCGAATTATACGCATTAAACTTAGGATAATTATACATGCATGGTTAGGCGAACTATACAGTCTATATTAGGCGAACTATACATGCAGAATTTGGCGAACTATACACACTTGAAATTAGGCGAACTATACAATTATACTAAGGCGAGCTATACACATGTAGTAAGCGAATTATACATGTTTTTCACTAGGAGAACTAATCGCGTAATCTTGGTAATCAAATATCGTAATCTAATCTGAGTATAATTATTCCTTAACATGTCACTTAGTGATTGATTTAGGTCTAGTTTTCCTTAGAAATCTTTTGTGATTGCCTTGCTTTCTATAGACTGCCTATAGTTAGTGTGTTATATAATTATGTATGTTTCCCGGTTTCATGTTAATTGTCAATTGTGTCAATTCTTTGCCTAGTATGTGTATATCTAATGTCTAGTGAAACTCAACCTTGCATCTATAATCATTCTTCATGTTTCCTTCAGTGAATATTTGTTTGTATATGAACAGTATGTGACTAATCTTAGCAGAATCATGTCTTTCATTACTGCTTAACAAACCAAACTTGATCTTGAACTTGTTCTCAAGGAGAAAAGGCTTGAGATTGGAAAATGCAATGGAAGACTCAATCCTGGAAAGAAGTAGAGAGAACCTACATTTCAAGTTGTCATGGATGCTCTAGCTCTCACTCCGTGCTATTCTAAATTTCTTATCACTACAGATGTTCCAAAAGTCTACATGCACCAATTCTGGGATTCTATCCAAAAGTATGATACCTCTTACAGGTTCAGAATGGACAAAAAGAAGAAATTCGACCTCAATTTGGAAATCTTTAGAGACATCTTTCAGATCTGCCCTAGAGTTCATGGTCAAAACTTTGATGAACTTCCCAATGATGAATATATTGTATCTTTCTTCAAAGAACTGGGTCATACTAGGGAAATCAAGTCAATCTCCGATGTTGTTGTTGATCAGATGCATCAACCTTGGAGAACGTTTGCTACTATCATCAACAGAAGTCTATTTGGGAAGACAACTGGTCTTGACAAGCTTCGTCTTTCTAGAGGTTAAATCCTTTATTGTATGTATTATAAGAAGAATGTGGACTATGTTGAACTACTTTGGGAAGATTTCACTTACCAGATTGACAACAGAGGTCACAAAAAGCAAGACAAGATGTACTACCCTAGATTCACCAAAGTTATCATTCACCACTACCTTACCAAAGACAAGACAGTCTCCAAGAGAAACAAGATTGGCATGCATACCTCCATATATGACTATCTGATAAACACTTTGAGATTCGTCTCTGTAAAGGAAGAATCTCAAATTTATAGAGCTCGACTTCCTAAATCTATGACAAGCCCTGAGATGCGGGAATCTAAAGCTTACAAGACTTACCTTGGTTATGCTACATGAGTTACTCCTCCTAAGAAGGCACGAAAGTTCAAGAAGCCTGCTTCTCCCAAACTTTCTACTGTCCTAGTTTCACCTGAAGAACCCACAAGGAAGTCAAAGAGAGTTAAGAGACCTACCAAGAAGTCTTCTAATGTGCCTACAACAGGTGTTGTCATTAGAGATACTCCTGTGATGTCTTTATCTAAGAAGAAGGAAAAGGTGATTGTTGAGAAACGTAAAGGAATTGAGTTGCTCTCTGAAGTGGCATTAACTGAAGAAGATCAGTATGAAGAAGTTCGCAAGAAGAGTTTGAGGGACTTTTACAATACTCTTTCAAGTAGTTCTGGTACAATTACCAAAATTTCTCCAAGTACTGCAACGATCAAACCTTCTGTCACAAATGAAGGAACTTGTGTCAAACCAGGGGTTCCCAATGTGACTAAAGAAGAATCAACTGAAAGTGAAGCTGAATCTTGAGGAAGGGATGAAGATGACATCAATAATAACCATGACTCAAGTAGTGAAAGAAATGATCAAGAGAGAGACAATGATGAAGACAATACACAATCTAAAAATGAAACTGATAAGAATGAAATGGGTTCCAAATCTGATCAAGAGGAGAATGAAGAAGAGGTTGAAGATGATGAAGAAGAAAAGGATGAAGAGTTTGTTAAAACCCCATCCAACTCTACTGATGATAAAGATGAAACTAATGTTGAAGACAAAGTTGAAGGTGATGAGGATAAAGGAATGGATTATACTACCAATTAGTTCGATGATGATGTGAATGTAAGGCTGAATGAACCAGATGATACTGATGAAGGGTTTATTCAAAAGGAGGGTACCGATGCTGAAATGATTAACGTCCAGCATAGGAATGAAAATCTGGAGATCTCAATCAATCAAGTCATAGAAGATGCTCATGTGACAATTTCTACTGTTCTAAATAAGATTGAAGTTCCAGTTACTAGATCTTCTCACTCATCCGACTTGGCATCTAAATTCTTAAATTTTTTAGATATTCCCCATACAGATGCAAAAATTATTTCTCCAATGGATGTTCATGTCCATCATGAATTACCAAGCAATCAAACACCTACACTCCTTACAGTACCTGTTTCAGTTATCACTGAATCTTCACTTGTATACACCATCGTCATCCCACAATCATTACCATTGTTCACTCCTCCACCACCACAATTAACACCAACACCACCACCAACAACTAAAGAAACAAATCATCCATCTGCACTTCCAAATTTTGCATCAGTCTTCGAATTCAACGACTGAGTCTTAGCTTTGGAGAAAGACATTGCTAAACTCAAAAGGAATGATCCTCTTAACACTCAAGTGACTGCTCTAGTAGATGAACATCTTGACTCAAGACTAGGATCCACTAGAGACAAGTTCATGAGCTACCTTTTAGCATCAATCACTGCCAGGATCACAGAGCAAGTCAAGATTCAACTGCCTTATATTCTGCCGAAGGAAGTGTCTAACTTTGCTCCTCCGGTGATCCAAAGCATGGTTACTGAGTCACTTAAACATGCGGTTCTAGCCAAGGAGCCTTCACAACCAAAGTCTTCATATGAGGCTGCTTCTTCGCTTACAGAATTTGAGTTAAAGAAGATTCTTATTGACAAAATGGATGAAAGTCAATCATATCTGACAGCTGTTGAACATAGAGAATGCTATGATAGATTGATCAAGTCTTATGACCTCGACAAGAGTCTCTTCTCCACTTATGATAAAGTGTATTCGTTAAAGAGAAGCCGAAAAGACAAGGATAAAGATGAAGACCCTTCCACTGGATCAGACCGAGGGTTGAAGAAGAGGAAGACTAGCAAGGACACAGAACTAACAAAAGGTCTAAAAGCTAAAGAATCACAGTCTGGCTTATCCAAAGGCACCAAGTCTCAATCAAAATCTTCTGGAAAGACTATTCATGTAGAGGAACCAGAATTTGAGGTTGCAGATTCTAATATGCCTTAAGATCAAGAGGAAAATCTGGGTAATGATGATAAAGAACCCAAGAGAAAGGTTGAATCTACACGTGATTGGTTTACCAAACCTAAACAACCTGAAGAACCTATTGATCCTGATTGGAATGTTGGTAAGACTCCACAACAAGGACCAACTCAAACCTGGTTAATGACCCTTGCATCTTCTGCTGATAACCGTCAAAAACCTTTGATGAATTAATGAGCACTCCTATAGACTTCTCTGCATACATCATGAATGGTATGAAGATCACCAATCTGACTTAAGAAACTCTGTTAGGACCGGCATTCAAACTTCTCAAAGGAACACGTACCAATTGTGCTGAGCTGTAATATGACTTTGAAGAATGTTACAAAGCTCTGTCAGAGAAACTTGATTGGGACAACCCAGAAGGTGGTGATTATCCATTTGATCTTACCAAACCCCTCCCTTTAGTCATGAATGGGAATCGTCAAATGGTACCGGTTGACTACTTCTTCAACAACGATCTTACGTATCTGCAAGGAGGAATTTCGACCATGACCTATACGACTTCCACAACAAAGACAAAGGACGCTCAGTATGATCTTCAAGGCATTGAAGACATGGTTCCAAACATATGGAGTCCTGTTAAAGTTGCCTATGATAAATATACTTTATGGGGTATTTCTCATTAGAGACAACAACAGAAGACCTTCTATGCGTATGCACGAGGCTTGGAATCTAGTCATGATGTGTATTCTAGCAAACGTATTTTGGTAGTGACTCGGGTCGAGGTTATGCGGAAACATGGGTATGGGTATCTGAGAGATATTGAAGTACGAAGAGCTGATGACGATCTTTACACATTCAAGGAAGGCGACTTTCCAAGACTTCGTATCAATGACATCGAAGATATGTTGATCCTTATTGTTCATAACAGGCTTACCAATCTCTCGGGCGATGATGTTTCTGACTTTGCTATAGCACTGAGAATGTTCACCAGAAGCATGGTTATTTAAAAGAGAGTCGAAGATCTTCAACTGGGAGTCAAAAGTTACCAGAAAAAGATCAACGTCACAAGGCCAGAAACTACCAGACCCAACATCAAGAAAAGGGACCCATACACTTCATATCAAGACCCTCAAGGATTTATATATGTTGACAACCAAGGGAGAAATAGGTTGATGCGCTCAGATGAACTCTACAAGTTCAGCGATGGTACATTAACAAGGCTTCGAACTTCGTTTGATGACATCACTAAGAATATCCACATGGAGTACCTGCCACAGAGAAGATGGAGTACATTGGAAAAGAAAAGAGCTCATATCATAATGGGTTAATACACAAAAATGTTACTAAAGTTTTCCTAAATGTTCACCTAAGTTACAAAAGTTTTTTTTGGTTACAAAAAGGTTACTCAAATTTACTCAAGTATACAGGTGAATTTTTTTAAGGGTAAATAAGCCAAATAATAAGCCTCTTTGTAAAGGTTCAGTAACCCAAAAAATAAATCCGTATACTTGAGTAACATCTTTTTAATAGTTTTAAAGGTTTTGTAACCCAAATGATAAATCCGTATACTTGAGTAACCTATTTGTAACGAAAAAAAACTTTAGTAACTTAGGTGAACATTTGGGCAAACTTTAGTAACATATTTGTGTATTAACCCTATCATAATCAAGGCTATTGACAAGCAGCTGAAGGAAAGAAGGATGACGATGAGCCTTGAAAAGTTTGTTGGCGGGAGACACTATGAAACTGACCTCCGGCTACTTCAACGAACGTCATATTGTGTTCGTCATTTTAAGTTCATTTCGTACATTATTAACTTGTGAATATGTATATATCTAGTGTAGACTTTATGGTGATGATAAGGAGTGCTTGAGTACAAAGTATTTCAAGAATTTCTTAGTAAATTCAAAAAATTCAAATTATTGTACTCAGCACTGTCTTATATACCCTCATAATTTGAGGGGGAGCATTAACATGTTCTAATAATTGGCTTGTTAATAATTGGACATTTTTCCTGAAGTCATGAATATTTGAATCAATTGATATCTAAAATATCAAGAGATTTGACATTTTTGATAAGGGGAGAAAATGTGATTAAAATATATGATTAATGATGTGAACTTAACGACTCAAGTGCAAGCTTCTCCCTTCATGTGCTAAACATTTTCGAATATCGATGCACATGTTGAGGGGAGCACTACAAATGGTTTTAAGGCTGTAAATGATACCAAAAGACCGACCATGTATTTAATTATTTGGAGTTATAAGGTGGTTAGGTATAGGTATTCATTTCCATGATCCAGCCAGAACCGGAGGGATCTATCTAATGACATTCCACTAGTTAGTGTAGAAGTCCTTAGGTATGATATAAAAAAAGAAGTAAAAGTGAGAATAAGGGAAAAGTGCAGACTGAGATGGAGCTAGTACTGGAACAAACCCAACAAGGTACTAGTCATGAAGTCTCGGTAAGCACTGAAGGGGTTGAAGAATTAAAAAAAATTAAGATAAAGGGTAAAAAGAGAGAAGCCCTCCTTACACCTAGGCAGAAACCAGGTCAACACATCTACTATCAGAATCACAAAGATGATTGATGACATTGAAGACTGACATCATGGGCCCAGTGATGCAATGTATAAACCTCCCTAGCCACTCAAAATCTCTCAAAAGATTTTTGTTTTATTTCTCACAGAGATTAAACACATTTCTATTGACTTTCTCACTCTGAGTTAGTTGGTATTGAAAAGGTGGCAGTCTGCTCTAGTCTCTGATTACTAAAACCAAATATGCACTATTGAGTCTAGAGCTAAAAGAGATCATCTATAAATCTCATTAGGACACTTATCCAAAATATGCTTGCTAATTCACACAATGTGAAAAACAAGAAATATATATCAAGAGTCCTACGTATTATCCTTGTGATTTTGCTAGAACATCCAAGTGATACTTAAGTATTCATAGTGAAGATAGAAATCCTGCTTGAGCC
The DNA here is from genome assembly GCA_026074375.1 of Tanacetum coccineum. Taxonomy (NCBI): domain Eukaryota; kingdom Viridiplantae; phylum Streptophyta; class Magnoliopsida; order Asterales; family Asteraceae; genus Tanacetum; species Tanacetum coccineum. The sequence continues at coordinate 1,819 of BQNB010023744.1, read as the reverse complement.
AACATTAAACAAGCTCTTGGTAAGTGACTTGTGAGATCCTATACGGATCGAACTCGTGATACTGGATATCGATTCGGTCCAGCTTATGCATTGACGAATGAATTTTGAAAAGATTAAAACTGTTGGTGTAACATAAAAACCGTTTGCATCTTGACGCACCGACTGATTTTCCTAAATCAATTTTCAATCTTATGTCCATGGGAACCCTCACAACGGTATCTGGACATAGGAAAGCTGAACACGAATTGATGGCTTAATCAGGAAGATAGTAACTTACCGGTTCACTCTTACCGTGTTGTTTGCTTTGAGATGCTCCGATAATGAGAATGAATAGTGAAGCTATGAAACCCTGTCAAGGAGATTCTTTGGAATTCTACCTGATCAAGGCAATATTTATACTGAGTAACGGGGAACCATGGTTGTTACAACCGTATTCGACGAAGTGACAAAGCCACTTTCATCCATATATGTTGTTTATCACTAACCCATTTATGCAGGTTTCCTGATGGTAGTAGCAGTTTCTTGATGACAAGTCAAAGCCAATACCACATGATCATACTCGACCGACATATATAAAGACATCATGAAAGCTCAATTACATGTTTCAAGACTTCCGCTACTCTGATACCGTACGTCTTTCTTGAAGTGACGAAGTGTTAAAGTCAAAGAATTTCAAAGAAGTTTCTGTCACTCTGATACCGAACATCTTTCTCGAAGTGACAAAGTGTTATAGATAAAGAGTTTCTAGAAAGATTTCTTATTCAAGGTTTCACGACCAAGTATGAGCATGTATGTTCAAAAGTCACACGTACACAAGACGGCGACAAGATCACAAGATGATGATAAGAGATTATGCTTGGTTGATGATCTCAAAGAATTTCAAGTTCACATTCAAGTCAAGCCTATCAGAACAAGCTCAATCCTAAAGTCAAAGATCAATATGCCATATTTACAAGATGAAGTTAAGAAAATAAGTCTGCAAGCACAAGACTGAAGATAAAGCATAGTATGCTAGGTTTAAGTTTTTGTAAAATGGAGTGACCTCCCTTAGGGGGAGATTGTTAGGAATACAAAAGTATCGGTCACTTCCATTAATATCATTAGATAGCTGGTATAGTAATATTTAGAAACTAAGTAGGCTAGTTAGCCCAAGGCCTATGGAAAGCCCATGTATGCCAAGGCCATGACCGATCATACTAAGTATTTAAACCCTTTCCATGCTATGGAAAGGGTGTTGATTGTTTTCATTTCACACATAGTAATACATGTTTTTCTCTTTCACATTCTCTCACTAGAAACAACCTCCTACTCTCTTTATCTCTCTACATTTCTTCATAGATCTTTGTGTGTTTAAAGATTACTTAGATTCTACAATAATGATTAAAATTTGTTATATAAGTTTACTTTAAAGCCTACCAAGTTTTAAACCTTGTTATATAAGTTTACAATTGAAATTAAGCTTGTTTATTTGTGAATCATAAGTGTCAAAATTTTCATTACTCTGCTTGTTTGTTGATTTAAGAAAATTTATATTTCAATATGGTTTCGAAAGAAGTGTTTGGGATAACTCCTAGTTTTGTTAAAAAAATATGTTTCCATGAATGATTAGGTAAGCCATACATGTAGAAATGATATTTAAAATATGTGGTACGCTATATGATTACTTGTTGCACTTTATTTAGTATTATAAACTCTTTACATCTTATATTTGAGCTTGTTGTTTTTGTGTAACATTAGTGTTTGCGATGCCATGTTATTTATGTGTTAGCTTTCCGATTTCATGAATATACATATTACGTCTTATGCTAGGTTTCGTGCA
>BQNB010023743.1:0-61478 GCA_026074375.1 Tanacetum coccineum | reverse complement strand
TCTAAAGAAAAACGTATTACCACAAAGCATATCCTTTGACAAACCCTAATATCATTCGTCCTAATATGGTTTCTCACAGGTTTTGCCGGTTATCTCTATTTTAATTTGAAAGGTAACAAGTTAATGCAATCTAGGGTGTTTTATTAATACGTGTCACATTTCAGAAGATCAGGTTTTATCCTGTCTTCTTGATTTGGTTAAACAGATAAAAACGCATTTTATGCTTGAAATAACAAAATATTTATGTAATAATTTTTTTTTAAAATAAATAGTAAAATTCGGGTGAACCCGAGATTCGAACCGAATTTGGTTTTCGGTTCGGTTCGGTTCGGTTTTCGGTTATGATTGTCAAACTCATATCCGACCCGAGAACCAAATTAGTAGTTCGGTTCGGTTCGGTTTTGGCGAATTCGGTTCGGTTATTAGTTCGGTTCGATTGTTTTTAAACATTTCATAATTATAATTTAGGACAAAATTTCTATAAAACATTCATATAATTTTGTGTTAATGATATATAATAATTTGTACATTTGTATAATGTTACAAAATCTATCAAGAAAATGACATTATATTAGAATCTTAAGATCTATCCAATCTTACTATCTCGTTCTCCCAAACCAAGTCCATAAAAAGTAATACATGTAGGCAAAAATGGTCCCCGAGGTTTACTTGAGATTATAAGAGTCCCTAAAAATTACATCAAGAACAAGAGATAAGGATCAAATTAGAATCGATACAGGGTATGAAATTTGGTCGCCGGCTGTTAAGGTTAGAAAGAGCATTTTTCTAGCCACTATCAACCAATTGACAGCTTAAATCCAATATATTGTTGTAACATCACGAGGGTACTCTACAATTTTTATATGAATTAGTTTGATATAGTGTTGAAGTTATTCAAGCTTAAATTTTTTGTCATCTGTAATGTTATCGTATTGGAAGACATTAGATTTATAAATATTTCTCGTGCGAAAATGATAAATTTTTGGTACATGTCGCCGTAACGCGCTAGTTACATGATAGTGATGAAATGTTATACAAAATAAAAGAAGCGAAGTTACCGACATAACCCTGAGCAATTGTGCTTATCCCGCAAAGACCCATTTTTTTCTACTTTTCCATATTAACCCATTTCATCGCGTGTATATGAGTGATGAACTCGATATACACGTGTATGGCTGCATATCAATGTTGGATTTTACGAAATAAATGTTTGAGCCCTAAAAGGTCACGTAGGATCATCATGCGAATAAGTGAGTGATGAACTTTTATTTTAAAAAAATTATTAGTGGGATTGGTAATTGTGCCCGAATTATTTAAGAGGTTTGTGTATTTTCTTTTTATTTAGGGTTTATGATTTATGTTTTGAAAAAAATATGTTTATAAAGTGATATTGGGCAATGTTTGTGAACGTTTTAACATATCTATATGTTTTATAAAATTTTCTTTTTGTGGTGATTTGTGTTCTCCTTGATGAGCGTTACACAATAAATTAAAATTTGTGGGAAATAGTTTTAATATGTATAAGATATCATGTTGCAAAGTGTGTCACATGCGTGTATTTGTATATTTTTTATGTTCTGTACATTTGTATGATTCTATTTCTATAATTTGCAAACTCATAATTGAAAAATTAAACTAACGTTATCCATTAAAAGCATTACAACATACGAAACACCACATGTACAAGAGTACATTGCCATTATTATTTAGACGATTTGATAACATAAAAACTACAACAAACTACTCCAAACCAAGCCCATGTAAAGCCAAATACATAAAACCCTTAAATAATTTGGGCATAATTACCAACCCCACCTATAATTTTAAAAAAAAAGTTCATCACTCACTTATTTGCGCGATGATCCTACATGGCTCAAACATTTATTTCGTAAATTCCAACTGTAATTTACAGCCATCCACGTGTATATCGAGTTCAACACTCACATATACACGCGATGAAGTGGGTTAATATGGAAAAGTATAAAAAGTAGGTCTCTGCGGGACAAGTACTATTACTTAGGGTTATGTCGGTAATTTTCGCGTAAAAGAAAATGAAATGAGGTCTATTAAAAGTCATTTCGGTGGTTCGTCAAGAAACAACATGTTTTGTATCTTTATTTTCAAAATGAACCATACATCTCACATCACTTAAGTAAAAAAGAAGACAAACACAATAAAAAACCATAGCCCATGTGCGTAAGAGTCCCAACCATATAAAGTTAATAAGATGTGATTCATCAAAAGTAGGTGGCAAAAGTAGGTAGTATTAGTGATAGGACTAGCAAGAGAGTTTTTCTAATAACAAATTGCATTGATTTTTATGAGTATATATATATATATATATATATATATATATATATATATATATATATATATATCTACATGATATATAACAAGAGACATTTAACTATTTTATGCCATGTCATCTTGGTTGCCATGTCATTAACTTTTTATTATATATTGATAAATACATTATTTATAAAAGATTTGAATCTAAAGAAAAACGTATTACCACAAAGCATATCCTTTGACAAACCCTAATATCATTCGTCCTAATATGGTTTCTCACAGGTTTTGCAGATTATCTCTATTTTAATTTGAAAGGTAACAAGTTAATGCAATCTAGGGTGTTTTATTAATATGTGTCACGTTTCAGAAGATCAGGTTATATCCTGTCTTCTTGATTTGGTTAAACAGATCTGAACAATATAACATGTTTTTTTTGGAACCAGTTTTCCATGTGTGTTGTTTGTAATGTCACACGTAAAGTTTTGGATATATGCATGCATGTCTATTACTTAGTGTTCTGTATTTGTGTTATTATGAGTTGTATTTAAACAATAGTACAAACTATTGCTTGAAAGTTGAAACTCCATATGATTATGCTTATGTTTTGTTTAGTTACTATCTGTGTATGTGTGTTGTGTGATCCTAATTAAAATATTAATTGATGTTTGGATCTATGTATAAAATAGGAATTGTGTATGTGTGTTTCAACAATTTCTTTTGGTGTCTATCTATAATACTCAATCTGTTGCACTCAATGCATTTGACGTTAGTAGAGGCTGTATCTACTATTGCATTCACACACTTGCTATGCAATCCCTTTCTTTAAGGTAATGCCCTAACATTACTTCTGAGTATTTTGTCATTCAGTTATTTAGGGTAATCCGCCTTTGTATAAAAAATGTTGCAGGTCAATGTTTAAAAATGTTGCATGTCTAGCTTTAAAAAAATTGTTTGCTACCTGATTGACTTAAATTGTTAGGTGAATGATAACCTTTGCTTATAATATGTCTCAGTATTATGCGAAAGGCGTCACTCGAACAGGATGTGACTTTGCAATCATCTTGGATGTTATAAAGATATGTGTAATGGATATGTTTCGGATTTGATAATTGTTAAGTAGTAATCTGTCATGCAGATTGTTGAATATCCAGTGGATTTAACTAAAAAATTCAAGAAGTTTGGCATGAAACCATCTAGAGAATCTATCTTCTAGGACCCTATGTTGTTCTGCAAGAGTGACTGTTTTTTAAGAACTTGCCTCTATTGCTACGCATGTTCATTTTTCGTTACTCTAAACATGTCACTTCAACATTTTCTTCTTAATTCCGTGACTTTATGCTGCTTTTTCTATGTGTATAGAGAAGAGGTAGTTAATGACATTCTATAGGTGCACCCGGGCGAGGCTCCTCTTGAAGGATCAATACCAGATATGACTTCTTCCAGCAAGTAAGTGGTCAATGCATGCTTTGACCTTTTTGTCTTAATTTCTTGATGTGGTCATTTTTGTCAACCTACTAAACCCGCGCCTAACTTGATAAGCTCATAATTCCTGATAAGCTTGTGAGCTTTTCTAAATTCTAGTAATCCCATGATTTAAGAAAATAAGCAAAAATTTGAACACCTGTGTATGAAAATCGTTTTTACTTACAATTGGTTGTAAAAATGGCAGTCATTTGCAAGGGATGTTTAATCGGACGATTAGGCTTATGGAGTCTGGATTAAAGTCGGTGTAATCTCACTCTTCTTTCTACATCTGTTCATATGTACTTTGTACTACTTTTGTAGCATATGTGACTGTTCCTGTTTACCATTTTGTAGTTATGTGTTTGATGGGGCACCTCCCAATTTGAAAAAACAAGATCTTGCAAAACGGTAATTGAATTCATCTTTTATAATTATGATACAGTTACTCAATAATAGAAGATGCGACTGCTGGCCTAAATGAGGCGATACAGGTAGATTGGTGTTTCTTTTAGCATTCAGTTTGACTATATCTTTCACTTTATTTCTAACTTTGAATAGTGCATTTGCTGTTATTGTAGTCTGGCAATAAGGATGATATTGAGAAATTTAGTAAACGTACAGTGAAGGTTGGTTTTAAGCATATGCTTTTTTATGATAGTTCTTTAACAGGTTTTTAACTCAAGAAAAAGGGAAAAAAATTCATTAAATAAATTTTATGCTTGAATGGGGGATAACTTTATTATGTTCAGAGTTTTTCTTTCGCATAGAAAGTTGAACATATGATGTCTAATTTTCCAGTGTAATAAATATCCAAACGTATTGTTACCTTGCAGTGTATATAGAAATAAATCATATAGCTTTATTCGGAGTGCATTCAATTGCATTTATTGAAATCGTAGAAGTACCATGCTATCACTATAATTTCCCAACAACGCTGATAAAACCAAGTTGCTTGCCTCGAATGCGGAAAACCTGTGTTTCATCTAGAAAACAAAGATCACGTATCAGATGTTCATTAACAACCCAAACACAATTATCTCTAATGTGGCACAAGCTATCTGTACCTAACCTTAACTCCAAGTGACTTTCATTTTCTTATCTTTTGACTTGTGGTATTTTTTATCTGACCCATTTGGCATAAAACACAACCCAAATTGTACCACTTGCAAGTAAACGGTGTGAGATACATATGTATAGATATAGGGATGTAAACCAATGAATATGTGCACTCCATCAGCGTACCTGAATCTCTCTAAAATCAGGTTTCAACAACGAAGACACTCATAACTCCCGTTAACCCAAGCTAAACCACTTGCAAGTAAACGGGTTGAGATACATATGTATAGATCTAGGGATGTGAACCAATGAGTATGTGTACTCCATCAGTGTACCTGAATTTCTCTAAATAACAGTTCTTCACCAAAATCCTTAAACTTTTTATTCCTATGAATTTATTTGAACCTCAACTCGCCCGAAATCTTTATCATCTTTGCTGTTATGGTTTTCAGGAAGCTAATAAGCGTAACAACAACTGGATGCCACCTCCATGGGCTATAACTGCCTTGGTTGTCTTGGGACTTAACGAATTTATGACTCTTTTGAAATAGCTGAAAAGGTATTTGTCTCTCATATATTGAAATAGCTAAAAAGGTTTATTTGGTTTTCTTAGACCTTATACCTGATATTTCCTTAGGTCCCAAAGCTTGACGGCAATGTAGGGACATCTCCTATACAACTAGATATTGAACAAAAAACTGCTCTTTCATCAGATGCTTGTGAGATTCTGGTATTTAGGGAGAAAGATAACAGACCATCTCTAGGGAAGAGGTTAAGGTCGGACAAGCGTGACCATTCTTCATCAAACGATAAAAACGTTTCTGATAATGTTAACCTCTACATCTATTGTATTTGTTTCAAATTTGATTTATGATGATGTTAATACACAATTAGTTGAGTAACTTGGCCACCAATTTAAGGGAGTGTTTGGGATAAGTCTTTTTTAAATCATATCTCAACATTTTTGGTTGAGATGTCTTTCGATTAAACTGTATTGTCTTTATTGAACCATTTTGTATTAAATGAAAAGATTTAGGGATGGATTTTATTTATTTACAATTTGGTAGACTAGATGTAGCAAACAATGAACAGGTTAATCCTTTATTCCTGTTAGATCATGTGTGTATCTTTCGGTGCATATTTTAAATGTTTCCTATGTCTAAAATGCAGTACCACAGATGACAACATATTTGACAAGTGAATATTTAGATGCACATCCTGATGGCTGGATGGACTATGCAAAAATAATATCACAATTATAAGCTCTTTTCCAATAACCAAGGAATTTATATTGTTCATTACAACTCACTGTCAATAGTTTTTCAAATCTGATGTAAGTCTGGTGCAGTAACTTTTTTCTGTAAAACGGGTAGTTTTTTATATGTAATCACAGAGAAACATACATCGCATTCATCTCAGCTGATACTTAGTAAAAATCATAGGTAGTAGGAATTTATGATAATTACCATTACATTACTTTTACATTTATCTATAATTTTCATGTCTCAACACAATACAATATTTGTACTTTATTGATTAGGATTGCTTACTTAAAGTCTTAAACAAATTATATCCTTATAATATGTAATGGTAATCTGTGTACTTCGACTTTGATTTCTAGATGGTGAGGCTTGGAAATTTGCTTTAGTCTTAACATCAGGGATAAACAAATTGCTTTATTTCCAGTAACTATTTTATTAAGCGGATTTTCATGGGTAGGTGGTCACATTGCTAATATTCACAGAGACTGTGTTTTAGTTCCAGGGTCGGTGAACAAGACTATCATAAAGTATTGGCTAGAGGGACCAAAAGAAGGCACAACTGAGGTATTCCTCACTGATTGTGGGACGTAAAAAATATAAAGCGGGCAGCAACAGACGAAGAGTATATTGATTGCAAGAACAATGGGTTTAGTTTTACAGTTGCTCCAAATGACGGAAGTTACCTTCTGATGCTCTTATTCCCTCCAAATGGACTTGCTCTCATATTTTTTCAGATCCAAACAGGTACTTCATTTTCCTTTTTTATTTTTGTGGGTTTCAAAATTAACGTAAATGGATAGAGTGTTTGGAGTCTCGAAACAATTACAAAAATGGGATACAACTAAATGGAACCCAAAGTTATTGTCATTCATAGTATTTTCACAATGTTCAGTGATTTTTCATGATTTTCACATCTACTTGGGGGAAAGACACACTCCAATATATATGGAAGAAAACCAAACATAAAATTGATATGAACGGAAAAATCGTCATCATAGTAGAACAACGTACTTATATGATAAGGATAATACAATCATTAATAGAAGCACAACCTTCAAATTGTCCAAGGTACCAATTTTTTTAATGTTTTTCTTCTGATATTTATCTTAGTTTTTATCATGGTGGTGCTACTGTAGTAGGTCTATTGTTGTTATTATGGATGACAGATTTTGAATCTTCAATGGTTATCTACATAACACGTGCCACCTACGCCAAATTTATGGGCTTTCGAAACAAGAAAATAGAGCAATGGTTATTGTGGAAGCCTAGAAAGTATTGAGGGGCCGCCCTAGGCTGCTGATCAAGTCATCAAAGTACTTACTGGGAAGTTTTCTTTTGTGGCTAACATAACAAATTTTTGTGCTTTTAAAGTGCCACTGCCAATGTAACATGCAAATGTGCATCTTATTCAAAATTTAGTTGTTGAATTAATTTTCTATCATATAACTCACTCTTCATTGATATACGGTTTTAGGTCATTGCAAGACACGCGAACTGGAAATATGTTGTGACATTCATAAAACACCCGCGCCCACTAAACAAATTTAAAAAACAATGTTTCTATAATAAACAAATTTAAAAAACCAATATTTAAACAAAAATAAAAATGTAAACAATAATCACAAGTCATACCCGCCCATCGGGCGAGTTTTACAACTAGTATATATATATATATATATATATATATATATATATATATAATCAGGATCCGCATATAATAATAACTAAGGCCTTGGCACATAACTTTAATTTTCACCAACATTGTCTATTTTACTTAGGATATTTTAAGCAACTTAGCACTGAAAAGGAGTGCTAGTGCAAGAACAGAAAACTTAGGGGGGAAATCGTAACATGTGGTTAAACAGGCTTTTGGTATAGTAAATGATGATCGAAGCATACGTTCTAAAGCAGTCCTAAAATTACCCGGCTCACTCAAATATAATTATCAACCAATACCATTGCTCATAAAAGGCGACAAAAAACCACATAACACATCATAAGATGGAATAGATACATATGATGCTCACTCCTTAACACGAACAAGCTAAGAGGCATCAGTTATCATGGTTCCAAAGGTGGGTCCCGATATATCAAAAGCTTAAATTTCTTACAATTTTAGGTGGACTGTTTTGTGCTAGCTATAAGTGTCAACACCCGTTGGATTTGCGCCTTACTAAAAGCATTTTTATAATTTTTATTAAAAAAGCATATATATAATATATATATTATATAATATATATAAATATAATATATAATATATATATATATAAATTAAGATTTTTGTAATTTTAAAAAGTATCAATGTAAAAAAAAATTGACAGAAGCAAACATGGAGGGATATAATTAATTTTTTCTATTATGGATCCCCTCACACTTAAGTTGAAACATTTGCCCTCAATGAGTTAACTGATTATAGAGAATAACAATAGGGAAAAATTAAGGGAAAAGGATACATTCGTGGGGCATAGAGATATATAGCTGCAGAGAGCTATCGCAATGAGCAGAACTTCAAAAATTTCAAATCTCAAGCTATATACCCGCATAAAAGTAAAATACATAAAGCAACACAAAAAGAAAAATATTTTGTGTTGTTTTTTTTTAGAAAATAAATAAAGGATATGGATTGGGGAAGATGGAGGAGGGACTGCCTCCACACTTAAAAGTGAAGCACTGGGTTGCCTCCCTAGGAAGCGCTTAATTTTTAATGATAGTCGTTAGCTAGACTCAACTTGGAGCTATTCTTTGGGAAAGAAGGGAGTAGACGGCTTCCCTTTTGGTCATTAAAATCTCCTTCGTTCATGATATAGTTTGAGGTCGATGGCCATTTAACAATAAATGTTTTCCCATCTTTTCCATAGAGTTCAACATATCCGGACAGGATATTGATGTTTCACTACGTATTGTCCTAGCCAGCGAGATATGAGTTTTGGCTTTTGAATTTATACTTTGAGTGAAAGAGTAGAACCTGTTTCTATGTTTTTGAATTCATTTCCTCATTCTTTAGTTTTCCTATCGTGCCAACTTTTGTTCTTTGAGCTTTGGTATAAACGAGAGTTTTCATAGGCTTGATTCTAATTCATCTAAATTCGAGTAACTGAAACATTCGTTTTTCACCAGTAGAGCGATGAATACCTGGATAACAATTCTTTAATAAGCCTCCATATGCCACGGTGTTCGATTTCAAATGGTTAAGTGGCAGTTCTTTTTGCATACATAAGTTTGTAGGGTGTGGGTACCGTAGGTGTTTTGGTAAAGCATTGCGAAAAGGGAGGCCCACAGAGCGTCATCATAGTTTTCTTACCAAATAGTAATGATTGTCTTTAACAGTCCATTTCAAAAAAGAATTCCTTTTTAAGAGCTCTGTTCGGAATTTTACTACTTGACCACTAGTTTAAAGGGTGATACGATGTAGAAAAACGAGGGTACCTCCATATCTTATTCATGGTCCCTTCCATTAATTTTGTTGCAGAAGTGATTAAACCTCGGTCTCATGATTTTAAGGCTTTGGGCAGTATCGAAATGCGAGAATCGTTTTCTTTAAGAAAGTGACAACCACTCGTCGGTTCATTCACGGTGGTAAAGCCTTGAGCATCAGGCCCATTTAGGATACGTAATCAATAGCAACAAGAAATGCATTCACACTTATTTGCGATATTTGGGAATGGTCCCATAAAGTCAATACCCCATATATCAAAATTATGTTACATACTTGAAGTTGGTTAATGGCATCATCATTACGTTTTGATATATTTCCCGTCTTTTGAAGGCATGCTGTCGCAAGGCGAAATAGAGTAAGAGCTTCTTTTATATGATTGTCCGGCCAGTGGCCAGTAAAATCCTGAATCTAGGACCTTTTTAGCGGTTACATTTGGTCCATAATGTCCACCGGTTGGTCCGTGGTGACATTGATCTAAAATTGTTCGAGTTTCTGGTCCGGATACACAGCGCCTGATCATTCCGTTAGAACATACTTTGAAGAGGTGGGGTTCCTCCCAGAAGTAGTGTTTGAGGTTAGAGAAGAATTTGTTCTTTTGTTGGTACGCCATCTCTTTTGGTATAATATCAACTACAAAGTAGTTTGCAAAATCTGCGAACCATGGTTCATCTTTAGTGTTGATTTCCATAAGGGTTTCTCCAAGAAAGTTATCATCCGCTTCACTGTCATCACTTGACTCTTCATTTTCAATTCAGGACAAGTGGTCAGCTGCGACATTTTTTGTACCTTTTCTATCCTTGATTTCTATGTCAAATTCTTGTAAGAGTAGTATCCAACGAATAAGACAGGGTTTAGCATCTTGTTTCTTGAATAAATGTTTTAAAGTTGAATGATCGGTGTGAACAATAGTTTTTGATATAATAAGATAGGACCTAAATTTTTCGAATGCAAAAACTACAGCCATAAGTTCTTTTTCGGTTACGGTGTATTTTTGTTGAGTGGGATTAAGAGTTTTGCTTGCGAAATAGATCGGGTGAAAGTTTTACCATCTTTTTTACCTAGGACAACTCCAACTGCAAAATCACTTGCATCACACATAAGTTCAAACGGAAGATTCCAGTTTGGGCTTACGATCACAGGAGCACATGTGAGTTTCTCTTTCAATAATTCAAATGCTTTTTGACATTCATCATCGAATTCAAACGGAGTATCTTTTTCAAGCAGCTTAGTTAGAGGTTGGGCAATTTTTAAAAAATCTTTAATGAAACGTCAGTAAAAACCGGCATGTACAAAAAAGCTTCAAACACCTTTGATATTAGTAAGGGGTGGAAGTTTTAAGATTACGTCGATTTTTGCTTTGTCGACTTCAAGTCCTGCGCCAGACACCTTGTGTCTAAGCACAATTCCTTCTTTGACCATGAAGTGACATTTTTCCCAATTAAGGACAAGATGAACATCTTTGCAACGCTGGAGCATTTTATAGAGGTTTTTTAGGCATTTGTCGAAAGAGTCTCCAAAGATGGAGAAATCATCCATGAATACTTTGACGGATTCTTCGATCGTGTCGTGAAAGATTGCCAACATGCATCTTTGGAATGTAGCTGGGGCATTGCATAGCCCGAAAGGCATTCTCCTATAAGCATATGTTCTGAAAGGACATGTGAATGTTATTTTTTCTTGATCCATAGGATCGATAGGAATTTGAAAATATCCAGAAAAACCATCGAGGAAACATAAATATTTATTTTCTGCGATTCTTTCTAACATTTGATCTATAAACGGCAAAGGAAAAATGATCTTTTGCGGTTGCTTCATTTAGTTTATGATAATCGATGCATACTCGCCAACCTGTGACGGTTCTTGTTGGAACAAGTTCATCATTTTCGTATGTGACAACTGTAATACCACCTTTCTTTGGTACGCAGTGAATAGGACTAACCCAAGGACTATCGGAAATTGGATAAATAATACAGGTATCCAAGAGTTTCATGATTTCTTTCTTAACAACTGCTTGCATGTTTGGATTTAACCTTCTTTGTTTTTGAACAACTAGTTTTTTGTCATCCAGGAGTTGTATCTTATGTTTATAGAATGATGGACAGATACCAGGAATGTCTGTCGTTTTCCAAGCAAAGGTTTCCTTATGTTTTTTAAGGATGGATACGAGTTTGCTTTTGTTTTGAGCAGAGAGTTTAGATGATATGATCACAGGAAGAAAAGATGGTTCTTCCAGGAATACATATTCCAAATTATCAGGAAGGGGTTTAAGTTTAAGATCCGTAGGAGGTTCTTTGAGAGATGTTTTGATTTTATAATCGGTGTTGATGGTGATTTTCTTGAATGGTGGTTCTTCGGTATCGGATTCAGATTCAAAATTTTCATCGGCAGTCATTTCCATGAATTCATCGAATTCAGAAAAGATTTCTTTTTCGAGAAGGGTTCCTTCGATGGAATGGAGGATTTTGCTTCCTTCGTCTAGAAGAGGGTCGAAATCTTCTTCTAAGATTTCATCGATACTAATACATGTATCATCGTTTGAGTAAGAGTGTTTCATCCTAGAGTCAATATTAAAGATCATTCGTTCAGTCCCAACTCCAAGATTGAGTTGTTTCTGTTTAACTCGAATAACTGCATCAGCAGTGTGAAGAAAGGGTCGTCCCAAGATGAGGGGAACTTTGCTGTCTTCTTCCATTTCGAGAATAACAAAATCAGTAGGAAAGGTAAATTTACCAACTTCAACGAGCATATTTTCAGCTATTCCAATAGGGTATTGGAATGATCTGTCGGCTAAACTTACGCTTATTCTGGTAGGTTTAATTGTTTCGAGAGATAGTTTTGCATATAAGGAATATGGCATAAGGTTAATGCTAGCACCAACATCGGCTAAAGCATTGCAGGAGAAGGTTTTGTTGAAATTACATGGAATAAGGAAACTTCCTGGGTCTCTGAGTTTTGGTGGAACTTTATTTTGGATCATCGCTGAACTTTCATCGCTTAGGAAAGCGGCATAAATTTGTTCAATTTTATGTTTGTTGCTTATGAGTTCTTTGTAATGAGCATCCATTTTTATGGTCATGGCATCCATTCGAGTCATAATTTTGTCAGTGTCGGTATTACTGCTACCTTCATCGACGAAAGCAACAGTTTTCTTAAGAGATGATTTGTTTTTTTGATTTTTAGCCCAATCGAGCTTGAGTAAGACTTTATCTTCAAGAAGCTGATAAGCTTGATTTGATGTTTTATAGAGGAAAATACCACCAACTGCGGCATTTAGAACTTCTTGGGTTATTTCGCTGAGACCATGATAAAAGATTTTGATAATATTGCCTTTGGATAGATTATGACCATGGCAGTTTCGAAGCATTTCCTTCATACGAAGCTAGGCATCGGTTAGAGATTCGTTTTCATGTTGAGAAAAGGCTCGGATTTCTCCGAGGAGTCGGTCGAAAAGAGCTGGGGGAAAGAATCGGCTAATGAAACCAGTTCAAAGTTCATCCCACGTTTCAATAGTTCATTCGTTGAGTTCGTCCAGCGATGTTTTTGCTTCTCCAGTGAGTGATAGGGGAAACATCATCAGGCGGACAACTTCATTCTCGGTATCTCTGTATTTAAACATATTGCAAATTCCGAGGAATTTGTGAATGTGTTTATGAGGATCAGTTTTGGTTCTACCATCAAATTGGTTTCCTTTGACGAGAGTCAAGTGGTTACCTTTAATAGCAAATTCGTTAGGGGTTTCAGGAATAGTGATTGCGAAACAGGGAGTCAGAGCGACAACATGGTCGGCAGCCCACATGGGTTCATCATCCATTGGATCGTAATTTCAAATAATATCAAGAAAGTGACAGAAGTAATTGATGTTGAGAATTGGCAGATAGACAATTCTCGGGTGTTGTGGTGGATTGTTTCTTTGATCGTATGGAACTCTTTTGTTTCGTCGACGAAGCCTTCGATTCAGAGTGCGTTCAGGTTCGGGAAAGGTTCAACAAGTTCAAAATTGGAAGCACGTGTATGCATCCAAAGGAGAAATTTGTTTGGGCCAGTTTGCCAGAAAATTGTACGACGATTTTTGAAAAAGGGGAGTTAAAGTAATTTTCCAGAGTTGACTATAGAACAGCTTAAAAATCCCCGGCAACGGCGCAAAAAACTTTGATGTGTTTCAAAAGCTTTAAATTTATAATGACTGAAAATACCAATTTTTTTATAGGGAAACACACGGGTAAAAGTATAACCCACGTATGTAGTATAATCTTTTTAGGTATGACCAGGTCGTCCACAGGGATTTGAGTAGTATTCAAATAATCAGAAGAGAATAGACTTTAACAATTTTGTAAATAACTTTTTACCAGTGATAATAAAGATGACTACTCGGATAGTTGAAAATAATTCATAAGTGTTGGAAATGATTAAGACCTCAAAGATGGAACCTTTAACTTATAAAAAGGATTTCTCGTTAGAAAACGTTTTCACAAATTAACTTGATTAACTCAATACTTATATTTAGTTAACTAGACCAAATGTGTCACTCAAATAATCCAGTTTCTAATATATCAAAGCTTATTTTGTTTATCAGTTTACGAAAGTGGATTTCTCGACACAAACGTTAAAGATCATAGACAAATCTTTAAAACCACATAGATCATAACGGGTCTTTTGACCTATACCGATATGATTATATAATCTAAGTTTGATAAGCAAAACCGATAAGATAGGATATAATAGGATTGCAACATAAGCTTGAGATTAAAGAGATCACGATCATACCAAACACTTATTCATTATCATAACATCACCGAGTAGTCATGAGAGATTTAGCCTCTCATGGCTAAGGAGTTCATAACATAACTTGATTTGATAACAAACTTCATTCTTTTACTAAACTAGTATGCTGTTCTTCGTTCTTGGTGATTTGATCTTGATTCTTCAAGAGATATGGTGTTTATGCTTCGGGAATGGGTGGAAGGATGATTTAAGGATGAATACTTAGTTGTTTGTAAGTATGAGATGATTTTAAATGTGTGAAATTCGTCCTCTATTTATAGGCTGAGTGAGGGGTGAAAGTGCGGCGCACAAAGGAATTTGTGCGGCGTACTTGGTGATTAAATGCGAGGGAATTAAATGTTTATTGGAGAAGTGCGGCGCACAAAGGAATTTATGCGATGTACTTAGGGTATTAATGCAGTAGCATTTAAGTCTTCATTTATTCTTCAACGTCAGATAGAAAGTGCGGTGCACAAAATACTTTGTGCGGCGTATTTATAGAGTTAATGCTGAATTTGACTAAGTCTTTATTGCTATGACTTTGAGGGTAAGTATGGCGCACAATTGGCAAGTGTGGCGCACATTTGTACTTTTAGGCTTGATTCTTTATCTCTTCTTGTTTCTTAGCGTATAAATACTCGATCTTTGTTGTGTTTGAGTCTGGATATCTTCAAGTGAACCTGCACATATTTCATGCTATGCAAGATAAACTAAACCAATTTTCCAGAAACAAAGTCTAGACATTAGTTCATGCACCTTATGGAAAAACCATAATTGGCTCAAAATTAGTTTTCAGAAACAAAAGGGATGAAACTGGAATTGTCATCAAAAACAAGGCAAGACTTGTAGCTCAAGGCTACAATCATCATTAAGGCATAGATTATGATGAGACCTTTGCTCCAGTTGCAAGACTTGAAGCAATAAGAATCTTTCTTGCCTTTGCCACATACATGAACTTCATTGTTTATCAAATGAATCTCAAAAGTGCATTCCTCAATGGTAAACTAAAAGAAGAAGTTTATGTCTAACAACCTCCAGGTTTTGAGAGCATAAGTTCCCAAACCATGTATGCAAATTAGACAAAGCCCTTTACGGACTTAAACAAGCTCTAAAATCATGGTATGGAATTCTCTCAACCTTTCTCACCGAACACAAGTTTGTAAGAGGAAAGATAGACAACACTTTGTTCGTCTACAAAACTTAAACCGATGTGATTCTGGTTCAAACCTATGTTGATGACATTATCTTTGGATCCACCAACACAAAATTATGCAAACAGTTTGCTAAACTGATAACTTAAAGATATGAAATGAGTATGATGGGTGTCCTCACCTATTTCCTCAGATTTTAGATTAAACAATCTGAAAAAGGCATTACAATCAACCAAGAAAAATATGTCAAGGATCTACTGAATAAGTATGACATAAATGGTTCATCCGTGAAAACTCCAATGGAACCTCTTAACAACTTAGGACCTGATCTCAGTGGCAAAGCTGTAAATGAGACTCGGTATAGAGGTATGATTGGATTACTAATGTATCTAACTGCAAGTAGACCTGACATTCAATTCTCAACTTGTCTCTGTGCAAGATATTAAGCAAATCCAAAGGAATCCCACCTTAATGTTGTTAAGAAAATTTTTAGGTACCTAAAATGTACTCCCAATCTTGGTCTGTGGTATCTAAAATGTTCAGGTTCTGACCTAAAAGGATACTCAGACTCTGATTATGCTGGTTGCAACATGGATAGGAAAAGCACCTCAGGTGCTTGTCAGTTGCTAGGAGGAAAACTTGTAGCTATGTCATCAGCTGAAGCTGAATATGTAGTTGCTGCTGGATGTTGTGCCAACATATTATGGATGAAAAGTCAACTCACTGACTATGACATCATATATGAAAAGGTACCCATATTTTGTGATAACACTAGTGCTATTGCAATCTCAAACAATCCAGTTCTGCACTCAAGAACAAAGCATATTGATATCAGATATCACTTTATCAGAGATCATATTCTAAAAGGGGACATTGAATTACATTTCATTCCCACTCAATATCAACTTGCTGATATCTTCACCAAGCCTCTGGATGAGCCAACTTTTAAAAGATTGATTGTTGAACTAGGTATGCTAAACATTGATTCAAAACCTGAAGCTTCAGTACTGCCTGAAGAAAACTGAAGCTTCAGCGATTTCATCCTAAACTGAACAAACTTTCATGTTAAATGTCAGTTCAGTTTTTGCATACAACCTTTAGCTTGCTTAAGTAAAGTAACTGAGCAATCACATATGTCTCATTCATGGATTTGTATGAGCATGTGTGGTTTTGTCGCCTTCACTGGAGCACAGATATTGGTTAAGTCAAGAACTGAACAAAACTAGTTCATTTTCTTCAGTTCAGTTTAGACAAATAATTTTATCTAAATCTTTAGCTATCTCTCGAGTGAAGTAACTGAGCAATCATATATGTCTCATTCATGGATTTGCATGAGCATTTATGGTTTTGTAGCATTTGCTGAAAGAATTATGATAATAAAGATTACAATAATCTGTTCAGCATGACATAACATCAAACCTAAACCCAGTCCAGCTTTTTCAAACATCAATCTAAAGGTCAGTTTTTTTAACAAAAATGTGTGATTTTTAACATTAATATTTAATATATTAAAAGAAGAAATCCAAAAGTTAGAATGAACTCATCCTCTTTCTATCACCTACTTTTGCAGTTAAATAGACGGTTGTTCACTGTTCTAGGTGTCAGATGCATGCTTTGCTGACTTTCATTAAATACAAAGTTTAGAACACATGTTGAAAACAAACCCTAAACATTCCTATAACTTCACAACCTCAAACGATAATTACAATTTCTCAAAGAAAAATTGTAACTTCATCAATCATATAAATCACAACAAACCATTCAACAACTCACTTTTCACAATCTCATCAACAACGCACACAGACACCTCAAACTAGATCAAATCTACAAAACCCTAACTATCCACAATGGCAGAATCATCATCACATAATACCTCATCACCTGAAATCACTCCTAAAGAAGAACCTGTCACTCTTGACAAACCAAAAAGCCCAAACCCTTTCTTACTTGCAACCCAAGTTGAGTTCACCTTTGAGGAGATTGCCTTCACCACCAACAATGAAGTTGCACTTCTATATCCCTCACACCCTAACCAAGAATACTTTAAGGACGCGTCAAACTTTATTTCCAAATGTTGTCTAAAGGAAGCATTTACAAGAGCCCCAACTCAATACAAAGAGTACCTGAGTGAATTTTGGTATACGACAAATACCTTAGAAGACTCTAAGGTTTGGGTATCCACTCCCACAGGTGGAGTTAGAGGAGACATAGGTATTACCACTTTTAGAAATTCTCTTAGGGCATAATACCTACCTCACTCAAGTATGTATGTTTCCCCACCCTTTATAACAACAGTAAGACCATGGTTTGCAACAACAGGATACAATGGGGAGATTGGGGCAAAAGGAACTCTCATAAAGAGTTGTCTTCCTCCTAGGTGGAGGTTGCTGATGGGTTAAATCATTTAGTGTTTAGGTGGGAAAATAGGTGGTATGGATCAAATATCCAATAAGGATGCCACTATCTTGTATTGTCTGGCCAATGGGGTACATGTAGATTATGCCAAGTTAATATGTGAGGATCTAATTCATAAGTTGAACAAGAAGACAAGGGAAAATATTGTTCCCTATCCTAGGTTTATATCTTTTCTACTTGAACATATGATGCCTGAATATAATAATGAGGAGCTCACCATAAACCCCACTCAAGTCTTCAGTGTTCACAACTAGATACTGAAGCCAAACCAACCTGAAGAACCTCCCTTCACTACCCATATGAAGGCCATCTGCAAGTTAGATGTGCTTGTGGTCTCTAAAGCTCCAAAACCTACCTTATAAATTGAGGAGGTTCCCCTAAGGCAAAAAGCCTGGAGCTAAAAGTAGACTCAGAAAAAAACAATCTTCAAAACACACATCTGAGTCCCAGACTAAGGCATCTAAATCCAAAACTGACCAATTAAAAACAAAAACTAAGTCCAGTTTGGCCAAGGATAAAAGCCCAAGCCATCCTTCACCTCCCACTCTAGTAGTTGGTGAAATGTATAAAGAGGCACAACAAGCAGCTGGTGGCCCAACATCTTTAAGGGCCACTAGTGAAGAAAGAGCCCACCCTCAGCTTAGTAGTGGTAAGTCTGCATTTAACTCTTATTGAACCTGTTTATTTACCTTCTTTCATTTGCACTCTGAGTCTGCATCAAGACATGATGCTTCAGCAGATTCCACAGCTAAAGCTAATCCTGGATCATCTGCTCCTAATGATTCCATATCTTCATAACAGGATATGGATGAAGGAACCAAAAACTATTCATTTGATCACATATTTTTAGAGTCTAATCCAAGTGTTCTTGTAGATAAAACCAAATATGCTAGAGATGGGTTAAAAACTGCCCACACTAATTCAGGTACAAATGAGGAATCCAGAGCTGATGATATCTCAAAGAAAATAAAGTTGAAGGACTTATCAGAATTCTTAAAAGACACAAGATCTACATTCTTCACTCCTGACCCCCCACAAGATGAACCCATCATTGTTACAGATGAGAGTGAAGAAGAGGATGCTGACAAAGAAGAAACTTATGATACTTCTCATGATATGCCTGAAGACACTTCAGTCCTACCTACTCCATCTCTAAAATCATCTCAAATTCAAGAGTTAATGGCTCAGGTTCAATTCCTTAAGTCCCAGAAGGATGAGCTGGAACAACAAAAGGCAATAGCTGAAGCTGAAGTTACCTCACTGAAGGCTAGGCCTTTATATCCAAATGTAAACCAGCTTACTACTCTTCTGGTAACCTCTCTAAAGCCTG
Organism: Tanacetum coccineum; assembly: GCA_026074375.1. Lineage (NCBI taxonomy): Eukaryota > Viridiplantae > Streptophyta > Magnoliopsida > Asterales > Asteraceae > Tanacetum > Tanacetum coccineum. The sequence goes on along the minus strand of BQNB010023743.1, from coordinate 42,314 downwards.
AACTCTCCAAACTCTTAGCCTCACATAACTTTGCTAGCTGCTTACCAACTGAACTAAAAGAGCTCCCCTCAAAATTCACTGAATTATCTGGAGAGATTAAAGAGCTAAAGCAACATGTTAAAGATATGGAAATCGAGCTACCTGGGGACTTAAAAGAGAATCCAACAAAACTAGAGACCTTCACTTCCACTATCTCCAGTCTTACATCCCAGGTTGCTGAACTGAAGAACATTCAATAGGAACTTACAGCAGAGCTTCAAGCTTTACCACTTCTAGTTTCTTCAGTTCAGAAACAGCTTAAGACTTTGGATTCCCTTCCAAGTCTATTAAACAAGGTTACTAAAACCTTAAACATGTTTGCCACTGTGGTGGAAAATGCATCAGAAGCTACGACCAAAGATGTTCCTTCAGCAGGCTAAGCAACTGCTTCACCTGCTGAGGGGGAGAAGAACACCAAGGATGCTGACATAAACCTAAAAGATGAATTAGTTGATCTTTTGGGCACTAATGTTGTGACACAGTACTACAACAAGAAGTTACTCTTTGATAAATATTGTGACAAGATACTGAAAATAAAGAAAAGCCCTAAGATCACAAACTGTGAAGTTCTCAAAAAGAAAGGCCCTGTCACACTGAAAATATATAGGGAAGACGGGTCTGAAGAAGTCATCTTAAATCTCAAGGTCAGTGATCTACATTTAGCTGAATGGAGAGAAGTAATACAAGCTTATTTAGACAAAAGTTAAAAAGGATGGAAAACCATTTATGATCTGGTAAAGACAAGATTGGATCAGCTGACTCAAACTGAACAAGAACTCAAGATTGACTTAAACAAACCCCTCAAAGAACAAGATCCTCTGAATGAGCTAAATGAGTTAGCTAACAAGAAAAGAAAAAAGAACCAGTGACTTAAAAGACCATTCCAGGTCAACAAAGAAACATAAGTCATCTAGTTTAACATAAAGAAGAGGTTCATTGAACAGCTAAGATAGTAGAATGGAAAGCATTTGTAATAACTTTATCTTTTGTAAATGTATTTTAAAGAAAGTTAGAATGAAAGGTTATCAGTTTATGTTGTTCAATTTATGTCAGTTGTGTAAGAAGAAGTTGTTTTACTCACTTACAACTGATTTTAACTTAGGCTATTTGTATATTCAAATAGGGGGAGATTGTTGGGTTCAGTTCTTGAGCCCTTCAGTTTTTCAGTAGATTTAAACATAAAAATCCCCTAAGTGTTTCTCAAGCTGAAGTCTTTCAGTTTGAGTCGCTGAAGTTTCTTTAGCGTCAGCTCTTTAGGTCCTTAGAATATTGGGAAGTATCTGCACTTTAGTGTATGCAGCGGTACAGAAACTGAAGAAGGACTCTTGGAAAGAGCTTCAGTTCAGCTTGGTTGACAATTCCAAGCTGAACGTTGTCTATCTCTTTAACAGAAGTTGAAACGTGTTGTTTCACTTCTAGAAGGTTTACAAGGCGGGAAAAAGATTGCTTTATGTCAAAAGGAATAAAGTAATCTCCTTGGGAAAGTAACTTCTAAAGTTTATATAAGTACAACAACTTTCCTCAAAGGACTATACCTAGTACTAAGAAAGCAAACGTGCATTAAATGATAGTTCAACCACCCATTTAATGCTTGCCACGTAGTCTAGGTTAAACATATAAATCCTAATTCATTTGTCAATAAAAGGAAAGCGATTCCCAAAGTAAATGCTATCTCTTCCAATTAATGTGAAACACATTAAAGAGTTTATTTATCTCTCAAACAAACTAAATAGAAACTGCTAAAGCTAAAGCTTCAATTCTAGTTAAATAGTTTGTTTCCTTATTTCTCATAACTTTGGTTAAAGAATAAGTTTGAAGGAGATAACATCCCAATTGTCATTCAACCACCTTGCTATTCCGCAAGCAAGGTGTGTCATAGATTCTTTATTTGATTCTAATAAGAACCTATACGTTGAAAAGTATTTCTGTCTATTTTAAACTAGTTCTTTATATTCTTTATATATATTTGTTTAAAACTCACTTTGTTGCCATTGAATCAGATTAGTTTAACTTGATAAACCTTATATCAGATTCCAAGGAACCAACACATACTGCATTTATAGGTTGTTTGGAAGTGTCTTGTATATGTACATTTAACCTTTCTTAATCTATTATTTTCTAGATGAGAAAGGGAAGGGAAAAGTCGAAGGGGATTTGGTGGCTAGGGTAAAGCAGACACGGGATGATGCTGATCTTTGATGTGTTTCAAAAGCTTTAAATTTATAAGACTAGAATTACCGATTATTAAATGGAAACACATGGGTAAAGTATAACCCACATATGTAGTATAATATTTCAGGTAAGACTATGTCGTCCACAGGGATTTGATTATGTTCGTATAATCGTGAGTTTTAAGACAAATCTTAATGACTTTTTCAGATTAGATATGATTGATGATGATTTCAATAATAAAGAGGATGACTACTCGAATAGTTTCATATAATGCCTAAGCAATGGTAATGATTACGATCTTTGATTTTTAGGACTTAACTTATAAAAAGGTTTTTTCGTCAAAAAACGTGTTCACAAATTAACTTATTTTAACTTAAGACTTATATTAGCTAACTTAATTAGATGTGTCACTCAAATAATCAAGTTACTATTATATCAAATCTATTTTGTTTATCAATTAACGTAAGTGGATTTCTCCAACCAAACGATAAAGACACTAGACTAATCTTTAAAACTATATAGCACACAATGGGTCTTTTGACCTATACCGTTATGTGTATACAATCAAAGTTGATGAACAAAGTTAACAAGATAAGACATGATAGTAGGTCAAAGTTCGTTGGAACTCTCGGCAAGGAGCTGAGTATACTTGGGAACGTGAAGACCAATTCCGGAAGAAATATCCGAATCTTTTCTCCGAACCTGTACTTTCCTCAAATGCCGCAACTTGAGCCTTGAGGACAAGGCTCTTCTAACCGGAGGAGACTGTAACATTCCGTATGTTCAGGTCATTTACTACGTCATCTATTTTAATAATTATTTTTTTTTCCTTTTTCGCACGCGTTTACTTTTAATTCTCATTATATAGTAAAATCGCGTAAACTAAACATCAACAATTAACGTAAACGGACACCAAACGAATTAAAGTTTACGTCAAGCCATCATTATATTATTATTATGAAAGTAATAATCAACTTATTATGTTTTATTTTTATCGGTTACGTAAAACGTTTACGTTTCGCGATAACTTACGTTTAGGCATACCCGGAACCACTAAAACTTTCCTACGCTTCAACAAATACCCACATTTATACCCAATACATAAAAATTAGTCAACAACACCACATATATCTTCTTATTGCCGAAAATGATGGCCATTGATTCAAGTAATGTAAGAAAACTCTTCCACTTTGGTCAAATGTGCAACATACCTCATTAAAGCCTACCCATACCTTGTCTATTTGACCAAGACTATGACCATGACTCCCTAAAACCCTCAACATGTTTCCTTGACTAATCCTATACCATATATATACATGTATCTAGTAGGAAAACTCATACAAGCAAAAAAAACACTTTACAAAAATCAAACCAATACTCCCTTTAGCTCACATATAAGCTTCGGCAAACATACACCCCTATAAACCACATCTTAAACCAAACTAACTCAAATTAAACCAAAAATCCTAACCCATTTGCTACTTTTTACCCATTTTAAGCAACAACACCTTAAGCAAGCATCCCAGCAACTCTATGAACATCACCAAGCGGCTTACAAGCACCTCTACACCACCCTTAAGCTCCAAGTATTTCATGGTCACCTCCTTGTCACCCCATTTATCGTGACCCTCCAAGACCCCCACAACCTTCCACCTTGCTAAGCTACACCTCCATAGCCCTCAATACTCACCCTAGGCCATGCTTGGTCATCTATCTACAGCTCTTGACACCTTTCATAGCTAAAACTTGGCCAACAAGGGTCTTGAACCCTATAAATAGCCGAACACCCCAAACCATTCAAACACACCTCAAATTTCATCATACACATCAATGGAGTTCTAACTCAGACCAAGAAGGATCAAGTGAAGTCCCTAAGCTCAGAATAGAAGCCAAGAATCAAGAAAAAGGAGCCCTTGAAGTCGTTACTAGGCGTACGAACCTGAAAACCCCATTTTGACCCATTTCTAGCTCAAGTAAGCTTAGTTCTTGTTCAATAAGCTTATAATCTATATTAGAATGTTCATAATACTCTTAAGATCATATATGAACTCTTGTTTGAAGCTTTGAATCCTCAAACCCATGTGTTTTTAATTAAAACCCTAAAAATGACCCGTTTTGATTTTCTAGCTAACGAATCCTTTTTCTAAACTTTTGTTACGTTAGAACATCTTATTTTAGCTTATTCTAATAAGCTATAACCTGCAAATATCATTTGGAATCTTAAAATAAGCTTGCATGGCTTTTTGGACTTGTTTTGCAAATATTTCCATGCATAGGGGTATATATCGTAACTTTCTGAAATTTATAACTAAAGGGGCTGAAAATGTCATTATTCTAAAGTTATAACTATAAGGACCTATTTTGCCAAGTTTCAAAGTTAAAGGTTTAAATTATATATACTTTATATATAAAGGACTAAAGTTGTAAAAGTTTATAAACCAAGGGTATATATTGCCAATTTTGCAAACTTAAAAATATAAAATATAATATTTTTATATAAATTATAAAAATATATATTAATATTATAAAACTCGATTTTATTAAAACCCGACACATTTATCGTTATTAATCATAAATCGACGCATTATTTCGTTATATATTTAACATAATTTATCATCAACTAACTTTTGAAGAAACTTAAAATCTTATCGTATCACGTTACTAGGGAATTTCATATGAAGGGTTTCATTTGAGTTTTCGTTTTGACGAGTTTGCTGGGTTTACGATTTAAAGTGCCCTGGCTCCTCAAACGATACTACATGGCCTCTGGATTATGATAGCCCGAACAGCGATACAATATTTCCATAATTTAATAAATCAAAGATATACGTTAAACTTTATGAAGTTTTGAAACATAAACTATCACACTAAGACTTGACATATCACCCCAGGTTGCGTGACGAAGCCGTTACTTTCACTTGATATACTTTTGCCATCAATCAGATTTCCCTATACTGTTAAGGTGAGTTCATAGCCTCACTTTTAAATCTTCTATTTCATAAACCCGTGAGGGGGATACATGCTATAAACCATGAATACAAGTGTTTTCTAAATGTATGCTATCCTGATATATTATTGCATCTGTTGTCTAAGTCCCTTTATGCCAAAAGACCCCCACCATCATGGACCATTAATCACTTGCGAGTGAACGTGAATATTGTGAATAGGCCTATTGGGATTGACGAATCCCGTTTGTGTTAGCCGGATAGGTAACCAAACGCACTATATTTGAAACTCATAGGTATATGGCAATTACCTACACGGGGGCCATTATCTTTATATATATCATTATTGATATACACACTAGTCAGTTTGAGTGCCATGAGCTTAGACGTAATAATACTGTTTTCCATAATAATTGTACTCATTGCAATTATTACACTTATGGGTATATAACAACGTAACCCACTCTTATGATGACTTGTATTCACACTATTTATTATAAACCTATGAATTTCACTCAACCATTGTGTTGACCTTTTTAGCATGTTTATCTCAGGTAACTAAACATCTTATGGCACGGAGTGGCACAGACTTGAAGATGGCTAAACTGTTATCATTCAAACTTTATGTTTTCATGTAGATTTTGGGACCTCTGTTTGTAAAAACTCTGATAAAATAATAAATGATAACTTATCTTTTAAAAATGTCTCTTTCGAGTCGTTTCCTATGATTATGACTGTTGTACTATGAAATAATACCCCAGATTAGCTTCCGCTGCTATATGTCAAAAATGTGGGTGTTATAAGTCATGAGAGATTTAGCCTCTCATGGCTAATGAGTTCATAATAAAGTTAAATAAGGAACTGAGAAATATACCAGATTCTAATGTGAAATGGATCGAACACAACTCGTTTACAAGTAATGAATTGTATCACAACCCTTATTATATTAAATATATGATAACTTCTTTTTCGTCTTCGCCAGAATTTCGTGCTTCAAATCCAAGAATTGAGAGAGATTTTTGTGTGACATTTGTAGGAGAGATTGTTATTAGATGATATGAAAAAGCTTGGAAATCCTCTCTATTTATAGGCTGGGCGAGGCCAAAAGTGATGCGCATAAAATATATTGTGCAGCGTACTTTGCCTATGTCGGTTAGATTATCATTAATGCTGAAGAGAAGTGCAGCACACTTTTTGGGAAGACCAACACACTTGTGGAATTAGTTGCTTTCATTTATTTCATTGATAAGTGCAGCGCATAAGGAAGTAAGTGCGACACACTTCCTTGTGATTTTAGAATTTTTATTTCTTATCTTCTAACTTTGCTTCCAATAAGTAAAAACAATTGCATTTGAATGCTTTTTGAGCTCAGACTGCCTTCAAGTGAACCTGCGCATATTTCATGTGATTAAGTATCGAAAGTTGACGAGAATTTATATAAAAATATAAAATAACGCCGCCAAAAACATGTATAATTAAGGCGTTATCAAATCCCTCCACACTTAGCTATTGCTTGCCCTCAAGCAATCAAAGCGAGAAAACAAGATTCATTTATCATGGACGTGGATAAATTATTTTTATGTACAAGAGCTTACTGGTTAAATACCGTTTCAAGCATAGACATATAACCAAGCACCTCACATAGGGAATGTGTTTGTTTATAGATTCACTCAAGTCACTCATATGGGGTTTATTTTTGTGAAGCTACTCAAATTTGCATAGACATAATCTAGATAGCTACCATAGGCTTGTACAAGACACATAAACATGCCCGTTGCGGCGTGAGCACCTAAACAAAACCTCAAACAGGTAAAACGTGATAATGATGAGGGTGAGTATGACATAATTTCTTATTCTAAGCCAGAGCCTTATAACAACTTTATAACTTTGAACTTTCTTTTTTCCCAAATACTTATAACAACGATAACTTAAGGCTAGCACAGAGCTGAGATATTGAGCACATAGATCTTGAGATACTTAGGGTATTTAGCACTGAAAGCGAGTGTTGCGGATTATGAGATTCTTGAGGATTTATTTTACCTCTTATCATACGATGTTGCCTATAAATTAACCTCACTGCGGTCTAGTAAATGATGATCAAGCACAAGTTCCAAAGCTACAAAATTATCGGCACTCTCATAAAATGTGCAAAATTATGCATCAAAGACTAGAATATACCTTACAGTTTAGTGGACTAAATTTTGTGCTAGTTATGATGTCAGTCCGAGTAGGATTTGCCTTACTAAGTGTATACATTTTTTTAATTTTGGAAGAAAAGCATATATTATATTTGATTTAAAAATATCAGTTAAAATGTGGCTAGATTGCAGGGCAAACATGGAGAGAAATGATATATTTAATTTTTCCTATTTGGTTCCCTCCACACTTAAGTTGGACATTTCCCTCAATGTGAGAACTGATAAAGATAAAATAAGGAAAATTAAGAAAAAACAGTACTTCCTGGGGCATAATATGATGTAGCTGCGAGAGAGCTATTTTGAGCAATCGCCATAATTTTCTAATTTTATGTAATATTACCTGCAAAAGTAAACAAACAAAACATAAAAAAAGAAAAATATTTTTGGTTTTTTTTAGAGAGGATGAGGGACTCCTCCATACTTGAGTTAAAGCACGGGTTGCCTCCCGAGAAGCGCTTAATTTTTAGGAGATTCATTAGCTAGACTCGTACTTTACAAGTTTAGTTTTTGGGATAGAAGGGAGTGATTTCTTCCCTTTGGTCATTTTGATTATCTTCTTCATGGTGGAGTTTGAGTCGATGACCGTTAACAATGACTGTCTTGCCATCTTTACCGTATAGTTTAACATATCTAGATGAATATTAATGATTTACCACATATGGTCCAAGTCATCGAGATCTGAGCTTTGGTTGTTTGAATTTGTACTTAGAATGGAATAACAACACTTTATTTCCATGTTTGAATTCTTTTCTCATTTTGAGTTTTCTGTCGTGCCAGTCTTTTGTTCTTGCCTTGTATAAATGAGAGTTTTCATATGCTTGATGTCGGAGTTCATCTAACTCGTGTAACTAAAGCATTCGTTTCTCACTAGCGGCGATGAGATATGGATTACAGCTTTTCAGTGCCCAGTATGCACGGTGTTCGATTTCAAATGGTAAATGGCAGTTTTACCGTATAAGAGTTTATAAGGTGTGGTTCCGGTTGGTGTTTTGTAAGCGGTTCTGAAAGCCCACAGAGCATCATCGAGTTTTCTTGACCAAACAGCTGAATTATCTTTTACTGTTTTTTAAAGGATTCTTTTGAGGGCTCTGTTTGTATTTTCAACTTCTCCGCTCGTTTGAGGATGATATGATGTAGAGAAACGATGGGTAACTCCATACTTTTTCATTGTTTTTTCCATTATTTTATTGAAAAAATGAGTTCCTCGGTCGCTTATGAGAGCTTTGGGCATCCCAAAACGGCATAATAGTTTTTTCATGAATGAAATAAAAACTTTGGCATCGTTAGTTGGTAAGGCTTGAGCTTCGGCCCATTTGGATACATAATCGACAACGACTAAGATGTATTCGAATTTATATGATTTCTGGAATGGTCCCATAAAGTCAATACCCCAGATGTCAAAAACTTCACATACTTGAATGCTGTTTAAGGGCATCTCATCACGTTTGGATATATTCCCAGTTTTTTAACATGCTTCTCACAGGCGAACTAGAGTATGAGTTTCTTTAATAATTGCTGGCCAGTAAAAGCCTGAGTCTAAGACTTTTTTAGCTGTGGTGTTTGGTTCATAATGTCCACCGGTAGGTCCGTGGTGACATTGATCTAAAATGGTACGAGTTTCTGGTCCTGCGACACAGCGTCTGATCATACCATCTGAACATACTTTGAAAAGATAAGGATCTTCCCAAAAATAGTTTTTGAGGCCAGAGAAGAATTTGTTCTTATGCTGGTATGTCATCCCCTTAGGTATAATATCACCTACCAAATAGTTTGCAAAGTCTACGAACCATGGTATATCTCTGGTGGTTATTTCCATTAGAGTTTCGCCAGGAAAGTTTTCATCGTCATCACCGTCGTCAATTGTCTCATCATTCTCAATCCGATATAAGTGGTCGGCGACAACATTTTCCGTACCTTTTTTGTCTTTTATTTCGATATCAAATTCTTACAATAACATAATCTAACGTATAAGACGTGGTTTAGTATCTTACTTTTTGAATAGGTGTCTTAAAGCTGAGTGATTGGTGTATACAACAGTTTTTGATAATATCAAATAGGGTCGGAATTTGTCGAATGCAAAGACTATAGCCATTAGTTCTTTTTCAGTAACCGTATGTTTTTGTTGAGTTACATTAAGAGTTTTACTTGAAAAATAGATGGGGTGAAAGTGTTTACCATCTTTTTGACCTAAGACTAACAGCAAATTCACTTGCATCACACATAAGCTCAAACGGAAGATTCCAATTTGGGCTCACGATCACAAGAGTACATGTAAGTTTTTCTTTTAATGAATTAAACGCTTTGTGACATTCATCATTGAATTCGAATGGAGTGTCTTTTTCAAGAAACTTAGTTAAAAGACGGGTAATTTTTGAGAAGTCTTTAATGAAACGTCGGTAAAAATCGGTATGTCCCAGAAAACTTCTAATTCCTTTAACATTATTAGGGGTGGAAGCTTAGAGATTACGTAGATTTTGGCTTTGTCAACTTCAAGGCCTGCTCTGGACACTTTGTGTCCAAGCATAATTCCTTCTTTAACCATGAAGTGATATTTTTCCCAGTTAAGGACAAGATTTGCATCCTTGAAACATTGAAGCATTTTATCAAGGTTATTTAGACAATTATCGAAGGAGTTTCCAAAGACAGAGAAATCGTCCATGAATACTTCCACGGATTATTTGATCATGTCATGAAAGATAGCCAACATGCACCTTGGAAAGTAGCGGGAGCATTACATAAACCAAAAGGCATTCACCTATAAGCGTATGTCCCGAAAGGACACGTGCATGTTGTTTTTTATTGATCCATGGGATTGATCGGGATTTGGAAATATCCAGAAAAACCATCGAGGAAATAGAAATATTTATTTTCTGCGAGTCTTTCTAACATTTGATCCATGATGGTAAAGGAAAATGGTCTTTTGCGGTTGCTTCATTGAGTTTATGATAATCGATGCATACTCGCCAACCCATAACGGTTCTTGTTGGGACAAGTTCATCTTTTTCGTTTGTGACTACTGTAATACCACATTTCTTTGGTACACAGTAGATAAGGCTTACCCAAGGGATATCGATGATTGGATAAATAATACCAGTATCGAGAAGTTTAACGATTTCTTTTTTAACAACTTCTTGCATGTTCGGATTTAATCGTTATTGTTTTTAAACAACTGGCTTTTTGTCTTCTAAGAGTTGAATTTTATGTTTACAAAAAGACAGATAGATTCCAGGAATATTTGTTGTTTTCCAAGCAAAGGCTTGCTTGTGTCTTTTTAAAACAGAGATGAGCTTATTTTTATTTTACTCAGAAATATAAGATGATATGATCATAGGAAGAAAAGTAGGTTCTTCCAAGAATATATATTCTAGGTGATCAGGAAGTGGTTTCAATTCAAGATCCAAAGGAGGTTCTTCAAGAGATGTCTTGATTTTATAATCGGTGTTAAAGGTTATTTTTTTGAATGGTGGTTCTTCGGTTTCAGATTCAGTGTCTTCTTCGATATTCATAGCCATAAATTCATTAAATTCAGCAAAGAGTTTTTCTTCGAGAATAGTTCCCTCGATGGAATGAAGGATTTCACTCCCTTCATCGAGAAGAGCATAAAAATCTTCTTCTAAGATTTCATCAACAACATCAATGCTAAAACATGTATCATCGTTAAAATAAGAGTGTTTCATCGCAGAATCGATTGAAAAGGTCATTCGTTCAGTACCAACTCCAAGATTGAGTTGTTTTTGCTTTATTCGAATTACTGCATCGACAGTGTGGAGGAAAGGTCTCCCTAAAATAAGAGGAACTTTACTGTCTTCTTCCATTTCGAGAATAACAAAATCCACAGGAAAGGTGAATTTACCAACTTCAATGAGCATAATTTTAGCTATTACAATAGGATGTTGGAATGATCGATCGGCTAATCTTACGCTTATTTTAGTTGGTTTTAGAGTTTCTAAGAGATAGTTTCACATATAGAGAATATGGCATGAGATTAATGCTAGCACCAAGATTGGCTAAAGAATTGCATGATAAAGTTTTGCTAAAAGTGCAAGGAATAAGGAAACTTCTGGGGTCTCTGAGTTTAGGTGGAACTTGTTTTGAATCATAGCAGAACTTTCATCGCTTAGGAAGGCGGATGCTCTTGATTGATAGATGTGTTTGTTATATAGCTTGTTGCTTACGTGTTCTGTAAGTAATTGTTCAATTTTTTCGGCACACGGCATTCCTGCTAAGACATCGACAAGGGGCACAATGATTCAAATGGCTTGAATCATATCAAGGAATTTACCATATTGGGCTTCTATTTTCTCTTTTCGAAGGCGTTGAGGATATGGAATTTTTGGTTTGTATGGTTTAGGTTGTCACACCCCCAAACGGGGCCTGGACGGAATACGTGTCCGAGGGCGTGACGTCATAATATACATCACATAAGATCAAGGGAACGACTGCTATATGGACATTTATAAAAGTAAACACCGTTGCAATTGATAAAAATACTTTAAGTCAATACATAATTCAAATGAGTTTAATAGTAATAATGCGAAAGCTTAAGAAATTGCTTTTAAAAGACAACGGTATTAATGATAGATAAATGTTCTTGAAAATTCGAGTATGCATGAGACACTACATTGCACTTCAAGAATAGATCCAAGCTAAGAACCTGAGAAAAACATACAAAAACGTCAACATAAAGTTGGTGAATTCATAGGTTTGATTTGATAATAAGAATGGACCACAAATTTTGCAAAACGTACGTGACTATTATAAAAGATACAATATCACATAAAAAGGTATTTACATTGCACTATGCTTGTGAAACCGAGGCTCAATGGACTGGAAGCATGTATAATGCCAAATAAAACTTGCCCTCATAGGTGCCCTAACGGAACAACACCTTAAATTTCGACATGGTATACGTTGATCTAGTAAGAGCTACTTACTCGGACGGGGATTATCAGTCCCAATAGATATATTTACAACACTCGCGCTCACTTAACCAGAATGGGCGGTTAAGAAATTAACGGTTCATGATAACTCGGGCATACAAGTTTCAACACTACTTAGGCAACACGTAAATAGGATTTGGAAATCTTAAAGCATTTGTGTCCGATGTTTAAAAACATCAATGTTTCTCACCCTAAATAGTAAGGTAAAATAGTAAAAACAAGGGGCTATGAAATCACCTTAACAAGATGAGTAAATGATTATCACGTAACGAAGGAATGACGCGTCTTAGGAAAAAGCAGCATATACGAAACCCAGTACGAAACGATTACAAGAGAAAGAGACATCCATGTGTGTTTGTGTTTTAGTTTATTTAATAAAAACATGACTAAATGAAGTTATAGAGTTTGTCATTAAGACCCGACGTTAATCCGAAAGTTACTATATTTAGTAAGTTCCCATTTAAAGAAAGTTTAAGATTTTTGGACGTTAATATCGTCCCCTATATTTGTTAAGTCCATGATCCTAAATCGCACTACCTAAACCTAAATGCCTAACTTCCAAGTCCACCTCGCTAATAAATACCAAAAGTTACTATTTTTAGAAGTTTTTCGTTTTTAGAAACCCCGACTTCTCAAAAATATAAGTTTATGACTTTTCTAATGTTCCTACTTAATATACTAGTGTCTATATACGTTTCGCCAATGTTTTAAAAGCTCAAATCAACCCAAAAGTGTCCGAAACCCATTTTCTAATTCCAATCAGCAACTATATTAGTTATTTTTCCAAAAAATGTTCCAAAATTTATTTCGCTATAACTTGGCTGTTTTAAATCCGTTTTTAGTGTTGATATATGAAAATCTATCTAATTGAAACGAGCTATCCAAAAACTACCTTCTCGACTAATGAAAACACTCTTAAGTTGCCTAAAACCTCAAAACAAAATCAGATCAGCAACCTTATATTTCGCAAACGCCTCCATAAATCCATCCAAACTTCACAATAGTGCTTATTCTAACCTATTCTCGCTCACTGCTAATCCAACCAACAAAATCCACTCATAATCTATCCTAATTCCATCATCATCTTTGTTGCAACACACAAGTTTACTTATTCTTACCAACTAACAAAACTTATATCAAGATACTTCCATTTCTAAAAGATTCACAAAACTTATTTCACTTTCTTTTTATAAAAGTTTCACAAACACATGGACATATATTTATAAACTTGATCAAAGATCATAAGAAAAGAAAGAGATAAGAGAAAGATCAAGAACACACTTACTAGGTGTGACGAATCAAGAAAGAAACACAATATCTAGCTTAGACACCTTAGATCTTAAAACCCAATAACAAATCTTGCAAAACTCACTTAATAAACCAAAACCCTAATTTTTGAAATCTTGTAAAACCTTGTAAATCTTCAGACTCACTCTTGGAAAAACCTTAGATATGAATGGAAACTAACTTGGAATACTTGGATTGAGTGAAAGATCAAAGATATGAACACCCTAGTTGGGTGTTGTTGTGTTGTGACCCAAAGAGAAGAAAGAGAAGAGAAAAAAACTTTTGAGAGGCTTGTGTGTGTATGTTTAACCCTAGATGTAAAGATATGTTAGTATTTATAAGGAAGTGGCTAGGGTTTTAGGGTAAGGGTGCAAGTCTTGAGTTCATGAAGTTGGCTTGAACCATTTGCAAGGGTGTTGGGTGGTTCGGCTAGACACAAGAAAAAAAGAGATACTAAAACCAAGTTCAAGCCAATGGAGAAATAAAATGCATGTAGTCTTTATTTTGGTAGTGGTTTAGTGGTCCTCCCATGGAGCATGGTGACAAGATGGTGTAAGAAGATGTTGGTGCATGGAAGGGTGAAGACAAGAGTGTCACTATCTCCTCCTTACATGCATGTGACTTTGTTTTAAAAATTCAAATTGTGCTTCCTTTTATTTATGTTGTACCGAAAATTTAAAGGCTAGGGGGAGGGATATTTTTGAAATTTTGACAAGTTTTAATATAGTGGGTGACATTTTGAGTTTACATGCAAAGGTGGTAAGTTTCCAAGGTTCCGTTTGACCTAAAACGCTAAAAACGCTAAACGCACATGAACAACGCAAAATTTGCAAACGTAAGTGTACGTAAACTACGTAACACTTATAAATGATTAAATTAATAGTAATACGAGTGGACTAAACTTAGTTCGGCGTTGAAATGCTTCCGATAATGATTTTTAGTTTTTACGCGGGACAACTTCCCGGATAATTGCCAATTTAACACATAACTTATAAAAATTAAAATCGAGCACGTAAAAGGTTAAAGTAACGACCTAAAATTTACAGGGTGTGACATCCTTCCCCCGTTAAAAGAGCTTTGTCCTCAAAGCTTAAGGCGTAGCTTTTGACGTAGATGTAGGGTTAGTAAAGAGATGAGGGTACTTTTTCTGCATTTGGTCTTCGCGCTCCCAAGTAAAGTCAAGAAATCTTTTAGAATTCCAACAAACTTTCACAATAGGGATACGACTCTGCTTAAAACGTTTGACTTCACGATCCATGATTTCAACTAGTTCTTCGATGAAATAAAGCTTGTCATCAATCTGAATTTCATCCAACAGAATAGCAAGTGGTTCGTCAGAGAAACACTTCTTCAGATTGGAAACATAAAAAGTACTATGAACTCGGCTTAGTTGGTCTGGGAGTTCAAGTAGGTAAGCAAGTGTTCCAACTTTAGCAAGAACCTTGAAAGGTCCAATATAACGAGGGTTCAGCCTCCCCCGTTTTCCGTAACGTATCACCCATTTCCATGGCAATACTTTCAACATAACCTTATCCCCAACTTGAAACTCCAATGGCTTATGTCTCCTATCGGCGTAGCTCTTTTGTCTATCACATGCAGCTTGAATACGTTTCTTGATTTGGATGATCTTTTCTTTAGTATCATGAATAATCTCTAGGCCAGTAAGCTGAGCATCTCCAACCTTAGCCCAACAGATAGACGATCAACACTTACGACCGTACAGTGCTTCAAATGGTGTGGCTTTGATACTCGAGTGGTAACTATTATTGTACGAAAATTCCACCAAGGGTAGATGCCTATCCTAACCTTTTCTGAAATCGATCACACAAGCACGCAACATGTCTTCTAAGGTTTGGATGGTCTTTTCACTTTGACCATCGGTTTGAGGGTGATAAGCCGTACTCATATCCAATTGAGTACCTAGAGCATTCTGAAGCGACTGCCAGAACTGAGATGTAAATCTACCATCTCGATCAGAGATGATCAAAACTGGCACACCATGCCTCGTGACTACTTCCTTCAAGTATTGTCTAGTCAACTTGTTCATTGAGTTTTTCTCCTTCATTGGTAGAAAATGAGCAGATTTAGTAAGGCGGTCGACAATTACCCAAATTGTATCTTGTCCAGTCGACATCTTCGGCAATTTAGTAACGAAATCCATTGTAATGTTTTCCCACTTCCATACTGGGATCACAGGTTGAACCAACAAACCAGATGGAGAACTTATTAACTCCAAAAGTAAATATTAACATTCAAAGAACCAAACCCTAACAATCGTGACACTCCCATCACAAACAATCGTATGGAATTTATAACAGAAAGCATAGATTGTAAATATGCCTCAATTAGAGAGACACAACCGTATGAGAGAGAGAGAGAGAGAGAGAGAGAGAGAGAGATAGAGAGAGAGAGAGAAAGAGAGAGAGAGAGAGAGAGAGAAAAACCGACACACACAAATAACTCACAAAGAGACGACGTAAAAGAGGAGATAAGAGTGAAATATGTATTAATTAAGTTATTGTTCACCCAGAGTATTTTAATATTATCCCAAAGTGTACATTAACAACACTCACAAAATTTTTTGGTTTTTGTTATATAATTATAATTTTATCTTTTTCTCTTCAAAAAATTTGATTTTAATGAAATTTAATGGATACTTTGTTTAAACTTTTAAGTATCAACTACTTATAAATCATGTGTACGCACGTGATATATACATGAATAAAATTTATTTTTAAATTTTAGTTTAATATCTAGAAATATATATATAAATTTAGTAGTGTTGAATATTTTATGACTGTGATATTACACGTACGGGGTTCAAACAATAAGTATAACTAATACATTATATTTAACAAAACGAGGTTCGCTACCCGTGCTCTGGGCCATGAAGCGTGGTTGATTAATTGTGAAACGGACGCGATAACTCCAAACACGATTTTTTCGCATGATTGTTTGGATAATTTTGTTTACAAAGATATTACTCTCATGGGTTAGCGATTCGTTTCCAAAAGTAGTCCTTAATGGACTAACTTTGCAACAATTTTTTTAAATATTAAAGTTAATGTTCTTATTTAAAGTATTAAAAAACGGATCGTTATGTTTAAAGGACCAATTAGTACTTTTCAATCGAAAATACTCATCATTACAGAAGTTAATTTTTTCATATAAAATTTGTCTCATTTAATTATATATAGTAATGTAATTTTGGAGTTGTACTTTATTAAAAAAAACCGTGAACCTTTTGGTTAGTTTACATATTTTTTTTTGGTATTAAGAACCGTGCTTTCATTTTATTACTTAAATCAATACATCTACATATTTTTGTATTACAATTAAATTATTTAATCATCGACCATCGACCCCCTCTTCAAATTAACTCCGTATTTGATTTTTAACTCGTAGTACGCACAACCCCGGGGAATTAAATTGTTATAAAAGGCTATTTCTGGGAACAATGTACTTTAACTATTAAATATGCTCAAACTCTATAGTTAGGAATTTGAAATATAACAATTTGTTAAATAGTTTTATTTTTTAAAGTAGTTTTAATTCCCGTTTAGAAAAAAAGTAGTTAATTTGAGTATCTTAACATAATCCAATTTCAATGAATAAAAAAATTATATATGTAGTATTAATTCGTGCATATGCTTAAATAACATGAAGGTCGTAAGTGATGTGTTATAAGTATTACTTTCAATAAAATATAAATATATAATAATAAAAAATATAAATAGATGTTCATAAAAAAAGTTTTAAAGTGTATGGGGTAATGTTAAATATATAAATATTTTTAGAAATTATGAAAATTGAGGATATTACACTTGAGTCCATAAAATTAAATTTAAGATTAGCTTTTTTTTTATTTTAAGGTTTGATTGTAAATTATATTAATTAGTCAAAATATAACGTTTATTTATACTCTGAATTTAAAGAAGGAGCTCAAAAGTTTATGTGTTTTTTTATTTTTTACTCCGTCAATTATTTTAAATGTTTGACCAAACTAATTCTCTTTTGACTTTTATTAGCTAATATAAGGGCTTGATTTTTCAATTGAGCTCTCATGTTAGTCTGAAAATTCTATTTGTCCAATTTGTATCTACTTTAATATATAAGCAGATGAGGGTAAATGTGATTTAATCTATTATATACATAAGTACAATATACAAATAAACAATGAAAATTTTAAATTCACAATGAAAAGATCAATTTAGAAAGTAGATCATATTTATATATTAGAGCTAATTGAAAGTCCGAAATTGCCTTCAATTTGGTTAAAACTATCTTAAATTGATCGAGCAAAATTTTTTGCATAAAATACATGTGTTGATTTTATAAAGATAAAAATTAAATATAGCATGGGGTAATAAATAAATTTTTAGTTGTTAAATTTTAAAGAAATTATAGGGGCTTAAGTAAAGTTATAGGTTATCATGTTTTTAATAACTTTATAAATTTAATAAATACCCATTACACTTTATACCTCCTAGAAATTATTTTTTCTATAAAAACATATACGTTTTTTATTTATAAATATTTTTATCATTATATATTATATTAATGTATATGAACGAAATTATAAATATCAAAATGAAAGCCGCGTTACTATGATATGTAAATAAATACACAAGATTCTACATATACAAACAACTTATGTTATTCTCTTTTATAAAGATAAATAGGATGTTAGAGAAAGTGTTTTACAATCCACGTTTTAATAACGACTCATGGTTTGCATGTTGATTTGGTGGTCCACATACCAATGGCCAATAAAACATAGCACGAAGAAATCGAAAAAATAAAAACAAAGAGCTTTGCAGACCAAAAACCCTAATTAGTCAGATCGTGTATTGAGCGTTCAATAATAAAAAAAACTATATAATAATGATATAAGCAAGACACTCAACCAATTACCTTTACAAGGATTTGTTAAGACTTCACACCAATAAAATATATATGTCTCCGTAAGTAATGATTTCCCGGATCGTTAAGTCCCAACGAGAACTTGAAAGGTAAAATCGAATGACGATGTGAAAATAGATGTTGTGAAATATTAACAAGATTATGATTGGTTTTTCTATTTTTACACAAAGTTATAATAAGCAAAAACGATTAAAATAAAACCTAAAAATGAAAAGCAATATAACTAAAACCTAAAACGGAGCACGAAAAACAAGGTGACCCCTCTAAAAACCTAAATTTTTGCAAAATTAAACCCAAAAACAAAATTTTAATAGCAAGCAAAAATAGATTCTAAATGACAAATAACGAATTTAAAAAAAACTAGACTAAAAACGGAGGTCGTTTGACCCAAAAACGAGTCAAGACAAGAACGAGAACGAATCCCGTTCTTTAAAAAGAAAATTTTTGAAAATTAATCCTACAGAAAACTTATTAATTTTTCCTACAAAATATATGAAAAAAGAAAATTTTTTAAAAAAAAGTTTATATTTTTCTGATTAATATTTTATTTTTTATGATTTTATACAAGTTTTAAAGAAAATAAATTATAAAAAATACTAAGCTTAATGGAAAAATCTAAAAAAATTACAAAAATTCAAAAACACTAAAAGAGTCCTAGGAAAAATAAAATAAGCCATACCAGCTTGTTAAATAAGCTGGAATAAGCCCACAAAGGGCTGAAAGCCTTAAGCCAAAAACACCCTTAAATATTAAACCTTGAACACCACTACCGGATAAGCTATTGTAGCACAACGGTAGTGGTGTTGGGGTTTATAAGGGGTTTGAGCTTTGAGGTTTTTGGGGGGAAAAAACCGGGTTCGAGTCTTGCTCACCCGGGGCTTTGGCCTTCCCCTTTATATTTTTTTTAGAAAAACTTATAAAATGAATAAGCTAGAAAAAAATGAAAATAAGCAACTTTAAAACTTGGAATTTTGGCTGAATGTCCCTAAATAAGCTAGAAATAAGCTCAAAAGCCCACAGTGGCTTATAAACTTACAAAAGGCTTATGCCTTTATATTTTTGCACACAATAAGCTTTAAATAAGCACCCCTACAACAAATTAGACTACACTAAGCTTACTGCTACCTAAATAAGCAATTTAAACAACAAAAAAAAACTTTAGATTAAGCTTAAAACAGCTTAAAACCAGACAAGGCTTTCATAAGCCTTAAGGGCTTATTTTTTGAAATTTTGGATTTAAAAAGCCATAAAAATGCAAGTAAGCTAAAAAGAAGACTTAACTATCACTAATAAGCTAATGAGGGACTAAGGGCTTGACGGCTAAACACTAAGGATGGTAGCTTATCAAACTAAATAAGCTAAAAAGGCAAAAAAACACTTAAGTGACCAAGGCTGCTGATTTTTTGGCTTTTTCTAAACTAATAAGCAAAGATAAATGGAAAATAAGCACTAAAAGGTAACAAGGGACATATAATAAGCATATTAGAACAAAAGGAAACAAGCATGAATTATTAAATAAGCAAGAAAACAAAATAAGCTTTTGAACCTACTACTAGCATACAAGGCAGCAAACTAGGGACTTTTAGGCTGAAAAATAAGCAAACTACAGTTAATCCTAAGGGCTAAAACTTGTAAGGGCTTAAAGACAGACCTAGTGACTACCTAAAAATGTAAAAACTTCTAAGGGCTTAAGTCTAAAATAAGCTAAAAATTAGGCTTAAAGGTGGGGGTCTAGCACCAGGGGAGGTTGACAAAACAAAAGGGGTCTTATTTGACAGCTTATAAATAAGCTGTCAAATAAGCTCTAAACTGAAAGTTAAGGTAAAACAGATTAAAAATAGCTTGAGGGGAGCTTATTTTCAAAAAAATCAAAAGCTAAGATTCATTAAAACCTGCTGATTTTTGTAAATGAAAATGAAGCCCTTTTTTATGGAAAATAACTTGACAATTTTTTTGACAGATTTTGACTTAAGGAAAAGGATAACTAAAGACACTAATTTAGACACTAAGATGGGACTTAAAACAAGGTTAAAAAGCTGGTAAAGCCAGCTTAACAAATAAGCTATTTGACTTGGTTTTTAAATTCTAACAGTTTTGAGAATAACAAGAGGGACTTGAAAACAAAAATTTTACACTTTAAACTTTTGCAAATCAGATTCAAATTAGCATACAAAAGCTAGCCAAAGTTGGCCAAGTAACCACAACCCATTACAAGTTCCTTTTTGACCCGTTTTCACCCCTATCCCAAACACCCCTTTAACTTTCTAAAAGGTTTTTTTTAACTGTTTTGAAGAGATTTAGGCCAAGGGTCTTAAAACAGAAACTTAAACTTGAACAATAAGCATAAATAAGCACAATTAATTAAGTACTAAGCGCAAATAAGCTGAAATTAAGCAGATAAACAGTAATATTAAAAGTAATGCAGAAAATTAAGAATTAAAACTTACAAAGGTCCAAAGTTTAAGGGAACCTTAATTTTAGTCCTAACCACCCCTAAGTCCTTATATTTCTGAAATTATTTCAACCCATGGGTCCATCCAAATTTGACCCATTTCCATACTTTTGCTTATTTGACTTTTATGGTCAACCCTTTTATTTTTACTTAAAAATCAAATAAGCTATGAAAAAACTTATGGCTTTCAACAGCTTATATAATGAAATAAAACCATAGAACCTTTTTCATGTTAAGTTAGAAACAAAGATTAAGCTAGAAATAAAAATTGTAAAAAGACATGAATTTTTCATTTAACTTGCATAAAAAGATTACAATTAAATTGAAAGTACAAGCTGGATTTAACTAAGAAACATAAAATTTATAAAAAATGCTAAAAAAATTGAGATGCCTTCATGGCTTCCAAGGGGTGGATATTTATACCCGAACCCCAAAATCTTCATATTATTGTTGTGTGCTTCTTTTCTGAGACACAAAGGCACATTTGTGCTAGTTTGGTGAGAGTGGAACTCAAAAATCAATCTTTGGCCATAGATTAAGTCCTGTGCTTCTTTGGATTGTCATCTCAACCCTTGATTTTGCTCGAAAATAGTGAGATTGCCAAGTTGGCAATAGTCTTGGGTTATGGTGGTAGTGGAGGGGGAGAGGGATGTTTAACCATGGGGTTTTGATTGGGATGCAGGGTAAAAGGTGGGAGATGGGCATGTGACTTGTGGTGGGTTTAAAAATGGCGGGAATGGGTGTTATAAGGGTAACAGGGTACAACTTTGGTTAGTTGGCAACAATGGTCCCTCAACCATATGCTTTCGTTTGCAAAATTCGTCCTTGTGGTAATACAAGGTTGAGGGTTTGGCAGAAATGCCCCCTCAACCTTATATCTCTAATTGCAAACTTAGTCCCTTTGTAATACAGGTATGAGGGGTTGGCAGGAATGCCCCCTCTACTCGTATTTTAACTAAATTGCAATTTCAGCCCCTGTCTTTGTTTCCTTTGTAATATAATTTTGGGATTTGACCCCAACCTCCCATCCCCCGATCCACCGCAATTTCAGTCCCTCAAGTTATATTTTTCTTTGCTTTGACTTTCTCCCAGACTTAACGCTCCTAGAGTTTTCTTCTACTTTATTCTTCTCATTGCTACTTGATGGTCGCGTGATCCTATTTTTCTTTGTATTACCTGAAAGTTTTGATCCGCTAGCACTAGTAGTGGAGTTTACTCCTGTAGAATGCAACAAAGGTTTGTTAGAGTCTTGGGATTTGAGAGAATTAGTCTGTTTGGGAACATTGCTTGATGATGTGACCGGGTTAGTAAATCTAACTCTTTTGTCCTTGTTTAGTGGTGTGACAGTGGTATGTGTAATTAAGCACATACTAAAATCCCCCATACTAAGGTATTGCCGTGTCCTTACGCAATGTTATGAAGTAAACACTCAAGAAACCAAGAGTCTTAATCCCCCTCGACTAATAACCTCGAAAAGTAGCTAAGTGTTTGTCAAGGGAGACTAAAGAATCAATAGCTTCAACAAGTCCTGTTTTCACCATTTTTTATATGTACACTACTATCCCTAATATTTTTGGATTTTCTTTTTCTTTTCTTAACTAACTGTTTGACTTCCTTTATTTTATCAACACTGGGATCATAGAATGAGAAGCGCCCATAGAATAATCTACGGATGTCCGAATGGATAAATTCATCGTCCTCGATTTTTCACTAGTCCCAAGCTAAGCGTAAAAACGAAATCACTGTTAAGTACAAGTAAAGATGCTAACACTACTTATAACTATGACTTTTCAACTTTTCGCTCCAAACAATTATTCAATTAGAGTGATTGTGCTTAATTTAAATTTAAATTTAGATCGACAATTTAGAAAGTAGCATAGTTTATGTGCATAACGATATTTCTGAAGAAATCCGGGGAAAAGACTAGATCACCCACCAACCAGCATATTCTTGATAGATCCCAGTCGAGTTCGACTTAGGTTATCAGGTTGAGACCCCACAGGAGAATGTTCGCAATGTAGTAGCGGGATACTCCATCCTTTTAGGCTGAATTTCTTAGATTTACCGCTAAATAAACAATACTACTTAAAGCACGCAAACATCAAAAATTTAATGATCTCATTGGTGAGATAATTCTATGTAGCAACCTTTCTTCTCGAAACGTCCCAGCCTCATCAGCTAAGTGCCCAGGTTTTTCACACCCCACGGAGAATACTTAATCGAAATAATCTACCAACGACAACCAACAACTTTTGAAGTCTTAAAGCAAGTTATTCTTAGTTCAAAATTATACTTGAGTTTAGAAAAAGAAATCTTAACCATTAAATTTTCATTTATTGCTATATACTATACTACCGTTATCATTTACATGACTACAACATCGGCCACGCCTCCGACAAGATGTAGTGACTTAGTCTGATAACGGTTTCTTATTGATAACACTTACGAATGCACTTTGGCATTTATTATCTCACTATGGGCCTTGTTTTGAAGACTGCAACATCGGCTGTGAGCCGGCAAGATGCAGTAAACCTTTATCAGCCCACAGTTTATATTATGTATTTTTTTCATTTTTTTCATTTTTTTTATTTATTTTTTATTTTTTTATTTTTTTATTTTTCGTAATAGAGAAAATTTCATTTTAGAAACTCAAGTATAAAACTGAACTAAGATGAATATTTTCGTTTTCGAAAGAGCTTCTTTTTAGAAAATGTTGGTTTAAAGTTAAAGCAAAATTAAGCACTTTTATTAGTCAGGTTAAGAGCTTCTGGGAGAAAAGGCGACAAGTTACACTTATAAGCTTTTAAAATTTCCAAATAATCCTTGCTTAGCATCCTACTTGTAAATAATACTATCATTTTCCATTCTTCGCAAATTTAAAATCCCTAATAAAAGGATCCTAAAAGTAACCGTGAATTGCTTAGGGAGGCTAAAAAAAGGATTCGAATAATTAAATGGTTAAGGGACATAGCTAGGCTCAACACGCCGAATGAAGTGAACCAAATTATTCTTAACATCTAGACCCAATGGAAAGTCAAAACGGTTACTACCCACACATATTATATTTTTTGAAAAATTTTCATTTTTTGGTATTTTTGCGAAAATTTTGGTGGTAAAAACGTGATTACGTGACAACCAACGGATGCAGGCCAAAAACAAACTCGAAGAATCCCCCCCCATACTAGACCCTAAACATACAATCCTCAATGTTTTGAAAGGGGTACCTTACTTAATCTAAGGCCGTTTATTAAGTGTGCCAAAAGAATAAAATGGTTGTCGATTAGATTTGATATTGTATTCCCAAAATGAAGCTGATGTATGTGAAACCATGTGATGAAGGGTAAAACTAGCGAGGCAACGAGAGTCTTCACAATCCAGAGAAATCCTGGACATACAACACAAAACACACAAAACAAACGGACAAAACACGGGTAATGGAAGGGTGAAGCCTCCTCACGGACAAAAAAACACTTATTCCATTACTACATAATACTTACTACTGATAAGCATGGGGTATCCTCCCATGAAGCGCTTGTTTAGAGGTCCGCATGCTTGACACCGTCCCCGGAATTATTGGTCCATGGGAGACGTCTGAAGGATCCTGGACTAAGACGGTTGGTACGTCCCTCCAAGTAGTGCTTCCACAACGTGACCTTCACATTGGCGAAATTTAGCCCGGAGTTTGGGATAACCTCGACAGTGCCATAATGGAAAAACTTGGTTACAGTGAAAATGGTCTACTCCAGCGGGTCTTAAGCTTGGGCCCGAGAAAATCTCAATCTAGAGTTAAAAGTAGGACTCGATCACGACGTTGAAAACGCGATTTTTTGATCTTGGAGTCATGATTCTTCTTTGTTTTTCCTCTTATAGATCAAGAGGTTTTATTCATAAGCATGATCACGAAGTCCATTAAGTTCGTTGATCTGAACTTTTCTGTGATCACCCGCGGTTTTTGATATCAATTTTGTATGCTTAAGGGCCTATTAAGCCTTATGTGCTCCAACACAACTAGGTAAATGACAATGCCCTTTCCATATACAATCTTGTACGGAGTGCACCCGATGGTGTTTTGTAACTGTACGAAGGCCCAGAGAGCCTCATCCAGTTTATAATTCCGACCCAAGAGGAACGGTTTTCCCCCAGTCCTATGGTCCTTTACAAGAATTCATTCTCCAACCACGATAGGATACCTCAACCTGCCCAAGTGTGTTTGTGGGTGATATGCGGTGGAGAGCATGAGTGACCCGAATTTAAGTATGACCTTTGCAAATTATATTATGTCTTGTGAAAAAATGTTCCGGAGATCACTTATGATTGGCAGCGATGGGCACCGAGAATTTTTGGCGAAGAGAGATTTTGAAAAAATTACAAACAACTCGGCATCATTGGTGTTAGCTGCTTTTGCTTCACCCATTTTGATAAGTAATCGACTGCCACGAGTAAATATTTGTTTCCCTCTTGAAGACAGTAAGAACGACCCCCATAGAAATCAATGCCCCAAATGTCAAAGATTTCGCAAACTTGGATAGAGTTTTGTGGCATCTCATCACGTTGCAAAGTTTTTCCTTGACGCCGGCACGAGTTGTAGTTTTTAACCAACTTGTGGGCATCTTTGTAAATAGTGGGCCAGAAGAAACTGGCATCAAAGACCTTTTTGGCGGTGAGATTTGCACCATGATTCCCCCGTGGGTCCCATTTAATGGCATAGCTTCAGATGTTGAGCGCTTCCTTGCCCGTCACAACAACCGCCGGATCATTGATCCGCACATATCTAAAACAAGAAGGGTCACCCAAAATTAGTTTTTGACGTCGTATGAAAACTTTCTTTTCCTGCTGGACGACATTCCTATTGATTACAAAATTCCCTCGCATGGTATTTGCAAAATTGGCAAACAACGTGGCAATATTATCACCACACGAAAAGTAACCATACCCAAGTGATCTCAGAGGAAATGTTTCAGTAATTTCTTTTTCTCTAGCTCACGTTTGATTGAGGAATTTCAAGTCTGGATAGGTGTCAGGGCGAGATTTTTGCTCCTTTTTTATCACGGATAACGACATCAAATTCTTGGAGCAGTAAAATCCACCGGAGCAATCTTGGCTTAGCATCCTGGTTAGCAAGCAGGTACTTGAGAGCCGAATGGTCCGTATACATTGCACGATTATCGTACTACTACTTTACCTGATAAAATGCGTCACCACTATATATTCAACACTTCCATTTTATCAATGTCTCAACAAAGTCTCTAGATCATGTAATCCCATTATCTTGTTTAAACATAAGGGTTTTGTCTAGAGCAAGAGAAAAGATCATAATTAAACACATTAGTATGTAAATAAAAGGAAAATGTTGTTTTAAACTTAAGTTTTGTGCTTACATTAGTCATAATTCACAATCACAAATAATAAAAATCTGGAATTAAAAATAAGCATAGAATTTCTTGTAATTCTAGAATTTTGAAAGATAACTTTCTTGCAAGAAAAACACTTCATTTTAAAGGTTTTTATCTCGAATAAATTATTTTCAACATTAACATTAACTGGAAACATAAAAATATTCACACTAGTCAAAAGCTTTGAAAATATTATAAATACGATAGTATGGTTTTCGAAAAAGATTCAAACAAAGGTTTTGTTGATTCAGACTACGCTAAGGATAAGCACTCATTGCACTAAATAAACAAACCAAGGTTTTAATTGGATTAATCATGGTTAATAAAGTTTTCTTATATTTGGCTAGACCGCTCTTCTATCTTTTGTCTATTTGCTTGCGTGTGTTATTGTGTCTTATGTTGATCTAAGTTACCACAAAACATGTGCCAGTCTCTCAGACTGAAAACCCTCCTTTATCCGTTAGAATTAGGACTAACATAGGTTTATCATAGGTTTATCACATAATAGAATTATCATAGTTCAAATTAACCTAATTTAGTTAAACTAGAATATTGATAGAATAAAAGATTACGTTCTCGCTCTTAGTGATCGACACCCTACATATCAGCGAAGCTACATTTGTACTGGGTACACTGCCCGTTAGAGTGTTGTTTTAGGTAATGTCGGCAAAATATAAATGTAAAACTTGGTAATCTAAAATAATCAAACCTCGATGACACATCAGAGAGCGTGAACATCATAAACATTAACCAGCTCATCAAAGGACAAGAAACCTAATTTGTCTTGGAACAAAGGGTAATGAAGACTAGAAAGCATGTTGTGAGCAGCATGAGCTTCCATAACATCTAAAACAAAGACGAAAGAATATAACGGATAAAAAGAGGAACACATAAAAAGAAAGTCGCATACCAGGAGCAAGAGAGTCAGAGATGCTAGTAAGATTCCCAATGTAACGGGCTAACACCTGAGGATGCTTGCCAACATCTTTCGGAGCATCAGTAGGAAGAGGAGGAACATTGCCGCTAACACTCATCCGCCTTGGACCCTCACTTTTTTTTTTCTTTAACACGGGTTTCATAACTGTAGCTTCCTCCTCAACAGCTTCCGTAATAGATCGCCTCTTCTTTAAATCCTCCACAATAATAAAACTTTGATTTGAACAACCTTCCCCAACAACCACAAGTTCGAAACCCAACACACCTTTATCCTTTGAAAAAGAAGAACTATTGACCTGGTCATCATCAATGGCTGTCGTCAATCGATCTACCGAGGGACTCCCAACATCAACAAGTTGATTCACTGCTGCACGGAGAAGGTAGGGGTTTGGACAGATTTCTTCAAAAATTTCAAAAGGCCATTTCTGCTGGATAAGAAATAGGAGATTAGAAAAAGAAAAAAAACAAAACAACCAAGGTACAGATAGGAGAAAGCCATACCCTCCCCGTCAAGCAATATGGAATGGATATTTGGAGCATGCTCCTAAGAGTTAGCAAGACCAGCAAGATATAGAATGGGCCTCAACAAAGTTTGGGTCTCAAAAGCATGATGATGAATTATTTTTAGACTAAGTCTTTGAAACGAGTCAATCCTTTAGAGAGAGATTCTCCTTGATGTTTTTGGAACATCAAGATGTCATTTTGGAGTTTTGCAGTCTTTCCTGGTGGAAAGAATTGAGCAAGAAAATGGGTAGTAAGATGTGTGTGTGGTTCGTGTTTTTGGAGTAAGAGGGGAGGGATGAACGAAATTTTTAGAATTAAAACACGAAACAAATGATAACTAGGGTTTATATGCAAAGGTGACAACTTTCTGGGTCTTCTATTGACCTAAAACGCAAAAAACGTAAAATGTCCGCGGAAAACGTCAAAATCAATAACGGAAGTACCTGACCTATGTAACACTTTAAGATGATAAAATCATGAATATAATAAATAGACTAATCCAAGTTTGAAGTCGGAACGCATCCGATAAAGTTTTTCAGTTTTACGCGGGATAACTTCCCAATTTTTAGTCAAATTTAAACGTAACGTATAAAATTCAAAATAATGAACGGAATAGTTTAAAATAATGACCTAAAATTTACGCGTTGTGACATCCTTCCCTGTTAAAATAGATTTGTCCGCAAAGCTCAAGTCGTAGCATTAGACGTGGATTCAGGGTTAGCGAAGAGATGTGAATACATTTTCTGCATTTGGTCTTTACGCTCCCAAGTAAACTCAGGACTTCATCTAGAATTCCAATGGACTTTCACAATCGAGATACAGCTTTGCTTCAAACATTTAACTTCGCGATCCATGATTTCAGCCGGTTCTTCAATGAAATGAAGCTTGTCATCAATCTGAATTTCATCCAACGGGATGACTAGTGGTTTGTCGGAGAAACACTTCTTCAGATTGGAAATGTGAAAAGTACTATGAACACGGCTTAGTTGGTTTGGGAGTTCAAGTCGGTAAGCAACTGTTCTAACTTTAGCAAGAACCTTGAAAGTTCCAATATAACGAGGGTTCAGCTTTCCCCGTTTGCCGAAACGTATCACCTCTTTCCATGGTTATACTTTTAACATAACCTTATCTCTAATTTAAAACTCTAATGGCTTACGTCTTCTATCGACATAGCTCTTTTGTCTATCACGAGCAGCTTGAATACGTTTCTTGATTTGGATGATCTTTTCTGTAGTTTCATGAATAATCTTTGGGCCAGTGAATTGGCTATCTCCAACTTCTACCCAGCAGATTGGCGATCGACACTTTTGAATGTATAGTGCTTCAAATGGTGCGGCTTTGATACTCGTGTGATAACTATTGTTGTATGAAAATTCCACCAAGGGTAGATGCCTATCCCAACCTTTTCCAAAATTGATCACACAAGCACGCAACATGTCTTCTAAGGTTCAGATAGTCCTTTCACTTTGACCATCGGTTTGAGAGTGATAAGTCATACTCATATTCAATTGAGTACCTAGAGCCTTCTGAAGCGACTGCCAGAATTGAGATGTGAATCTACCATCTCGATCAGAGATGATCGAAATTGGAACACGATGTCTCATGACTACTTCCTTCAAGTATTGTCTAGTCAACTTCTCCATTGAGTCGTTCTCCTTCATTAGTAAAAATGAGCAGATTTAGTAAGGCGGTCGACAATTACGCAAATTGTGTCTTGTCCAGTCAACATATTCGGCAATTTAGTAACGAAATCCGTTGTAATGTTTTCCTACTTCCATATTGGGATCACAGGTTAAACCAACAAACGAGATGGTTTTTGGTATTTCGCCTTGACCTTGGCACATATCAGACACTTACTGACGTAGGTGGCAATTTCAGCTTTAATATTGGGCCACCAGTATAATTTCTTCAAAATCTTGGTACATCTTGTTCGATCCAAGATGGATCAAATACTTTGACTTATGCGACTCGTGCATAATCAAATCTCTTAAGTCTCCAAAACACGGAATCCAACTCTTGTTTTTCAAACATAACATTCCGTCAGCATGAGGTTTGAGTTTCTTAATCATACCATACAGGTCTTCAGTTATGTAATTCTCTTCTTTTCTCGCCTCAGCTTGAGTGTTTAAAATTTGCGCGGGAAGATTCAAACCAATAGTCATAACTAGGGCTTGAACTTGTAGTAGCTTAATCCTTTCTTTTCTACTCAGTGCATCTGCCACCACGTTCGCCTTTCTCAGGTGATAATGGATCTTACAGTTATAATCACTCAACATTTCCAACCATCGTCGTTGTCTTAGGTTCAGCTCTTTCTAATCAAGAATGTGTTGCAAGCTTTTGTGATCAGTGAACATGACACACTTTATGCCGTACAAATAGTGCCTCCAAATCTTTAGAGTGAACACTACCGCTCGAAGTTCTAAGTCATGTGTCGTATAATTCTTCTCATGAATCTTGAGTTGGCGAGATGTGTAGTCTATGACTTTTTCCTTATGCATCAAAACCGCGCCCAACCCTTTGTGCGAAGCATCACAGTAAACCACAAATTTCTCACTACCTTCGAGTAAATTCAAAATCGGCACACTACATAGTTTCTGTTTCAACTGCTAGAACGCAGCTTCCTCTTTTTCTCCCCAATTAAACTTTACACTTTTTTAAGTCAATCTTGTCATTGGCTTGTTGATCTTTGAGAAACCTTCGATAAATCGTCAGTGGTAACCGGCGAGACCTAAAAATTGATAAATTTAAGTTGGAGTCTTGGGTGACGCCCAATCCTTGATTGACTCGATTTTAGCAGGATCAACGTGAATGCCTTCGCTATCAATTACGTGACTGAGTAATTGCACTCTTGAAAGCCAAAAGTCACACTTTGAAAACTTGGCGTATAATTCCTCCTTCTTAAGTAATTCTAAAATTAACTTAAAGTGTTCTTCATGCAATTCTTTGCTCTTGGAGTAGATCAGAATGTCATCAATAAAAATTATCATGAATTTATCCAAATATGGTTTGCACACCCGATTCATCAGGTCCATGAATACCGCCGGTACATTAGTCAGTCCAAATGGCATTACTTGGAACTCGTAGTGACCATAGCGAGTCCTAAATGCCATTTTTGGAATGTCTTCCTCCCGAACTCTGAGTTGGTGATAACCAAACCTCAGGTCAATCTTAGAGTAGACACTTGACCCTTTCAACTAATCCAACAAGCCATCAATCCTCAAAAGTGGGTATCATTTCTTCACAGTAAGTTTGTTTAGTTCACGGTAGTCGATACACATCCGAAAAGGTCCATAGTCAATTTTATCAAAAAGAAGAACAAAAAGTATACTTATATCCTTTCTTTTTGACAACAAAAAAACGGAAGCTCTCTACTAGGGTGAGGAGACATAGGTCTTATAAAGCCCTTGATCATGAAAAAAAAGAAAGTTCTTGTAGTTGAGTAGACAACTCTTGCATTTCAGACGAAAAGAGCTAGTCTGATACGGGGAAACGAGCTAACAGGTGCGCGCAACTGAGGGCTGAAGTTGATACGAAATTTCAATTTGTCAGTACGGTGAAAGTTTTGGGTCCACGATATGATGATCGCTAGGCCGCTACTACCATCATTCCTAATGCCTTGAATCGTAAAAGTTCATCAAATCAAAGTCACCTCACAGGGGAATACGAAACAATCTTTTTATCACAAATGATCATGGCGTAGTACTTTGTTAACAAATCCATATTGATGATAAAGTTGAAACTACCGAGTTCTATGGGCATTAAGTCTATATTGAATGGATGATTCTAGAAATTCAGTGTACAATCTCAAACGATAGTATCGACTCCTATGACCTTTTATTCGGCTAACTAAACAAAGTACTTAGTGTCTACGGTAGATGGGAAGATGCCACTTAAAGGGCTAAACTTATCGGATGTGAGGCTTCTATCAGCTGGGTTCTATGTACTTGCAATAATTGTGTCCTTTGCTTTAGCTTCAGGTCCATTAGGAGTTTTGTCGGTACGAGAATCTCTTAATTTTTATGATTCTAATTGACTAAAATGTAAGTCAATTGAAGGAAATCTCCTAGTTCTCTTGGTTATAATCCAATTTAGAAGGATAAGTTCATTATGTTCTAGAATCTAACAATCTGTAATTACCGTGACTACAAGGAGCATGATTCGGTCTTTCGGACAAGGGTATGGTGTTTCTATATGCTAAGGTTGAAGAAAAATCTACTTAGTTATATGAATGAAAATACACATGACCGATAAGACGCACGAATACGCACGCAAAATATCAGTAGACATGAATACAATAAAATCCCGTTGATAATATAATGAATAGATAAGAAAATAGAAATGGAAAGTAAAGATAAATTGACAAAAATTTTGAGGTGACTATTCTCAGCATAGCATGGTCCTTCCTAAATTATACATAGGTGATAAGGCTATTTATAATTAAGGACTAACGACAAAATGCTCATTTCGTCAAATTAGTGTTATGTTTTAAAATTTTATATGGTATAAACACTATGGTTTATAAGGTAGCAAAACACTTCATAAAACGAAAACAAGGTAGTTTATATAATGACGCAAGATTTCTTTGTAAGATAACGGAAAATATTTTATGAGGTGATAGCAAAATAGTTTACGAGAAAATCATGTGATAGTTCATAATGTAATAGTAAGGGGTTTATAATTTGGTAACAAGTAGTTTACGAATTGACAACATAATAGTTTATATAATGACACGAAATAGTTTCTAAAAGTCAACAAAATAGTTTATAAAAGACAGCGAATTAGTTTATGAGGTAACAACGACATAGTCTATAAAACGATGGCAAAAGAGTTTATAAACGACAGTAAGAGAGTTTATAAGGTGAAAACAAATGAATTTATAACATGGTAGCAAAATAGTTTATGATATGATACCAGAACAGTTTATAAAACGATAGTGAAATGGTTTATAAGATAATAGCAAAATGGTTTAGAAGGTGCTAGTAGAACGTCTTATAAAATGATAGCAAAGTAGTTTATAGGATGACGATGAAACAGTTTGTAAGATGGTAACGATTTAAGGAGTAGCTTACTTAAATAAATAGAGAGTTTATAAATGACAACGAAATGGTTTGTAAGATGACTGCAAAGTAACTTTTAATAGGGTAGCAAAAGAGTTTATAAATAACTGTAGGATAATTATAAGATGTTGACAAACGGTTTATGTAATAATATCAAATAGTTTATAAGGTGTTAGCAAAATAATGATTTGATAAGATGGTAGTAATTTAAGGAGCAGCTTACATAAATAAATAGAGAAAGTGTAACTGACGGAATCGTCATGACATATACATTAACAAGAAATTTAAAACATCTACTCAATACAACAAAACTTATAGAAAAGTACTAATGCGAATATAGTCTAAGAAGACTTTGACTTAGGTCACTAGGTAAGGCGGGAAGATCTCTTCTTAAGCATTGGTCTTGTCTTTGACGACACAAGAGTTCCTGCGAGCTTTTTCCTTCCAAATCTGGTTTACTTGGTTTTGATTTCTCAACTTCAGTCATTCATTCCCCAAATGTCCCAGCCTTCTACATTCATAGCAAGCAATGATAGCCTTTGGATTTGCCATATGGGCTCTCTGGTTTATTGCAGCAACGGATGCCTTACAATCCCTAGTCATGTGGCCAACCCTCTTACAGTTACTACACTTCATAGTACATGGCCCAATAGTGTAAGCCCTTGCTACATCCGGTTTCTTGAAGGGTAGTTGTTGTAGCACACGGTTATCCTTTGGTTAGTTCTCAAACTTCCTCTTGTTGGTAGTATTCCTTTCTACTGTGGTTTCTTGCCGTATGACCTGATTCATTAGATCGTGAGTCATGTGGATTTTTTTCTCGTAGATAGCAATAGCTTCAATAGCATCAGTAACTCGCTGGGCCACAATCTGGTCAATCTCCGCATAACTCATTCCTTGTCTTGTTGCTGACATTCTCTTTAAATCAAAAGAAATAAAAGGAAAATAAAATAAGTCAGGTTCCTAAAGTCGCGTTTCCAAAAATGGAATGTTACGAGGTGACGAGTTAAGCTTGTGTTCGAATTAATCGACATGCTTCTACAACTTATGAAAAGTAAAAAAGATTGAGACGTTGAGAGGTGACGTAGGTGTTTCAACAATATAGGGCGAGTGCTCAACTCGCGTTCGGGTTTGGATAGTACGATAACTTAGGGTCGAAAAACTGTGACAAGTTTTGATGTTATGTAAAATAGTATTATGTTATTTTATGAAAATGTTTTAATGATCATTGTATCACTCACGATGTCTTGGGAAACATTTAGAGACCATTTCTGGGGGAAAGGTCTATTGTTTATATAAATAATTTTTATATAAAACCAATAGGAAAATCTACGTAAAGCAAAATAAATGTAAGGTAAACGTAAATGCATATATAGGCAACGATAAGGCATGTATATGTAAGGATTAAAATCACCTAAGGATCACGTACTGGTTATAGACCAGACCTAACATACTACCTGGTACTCTATAACCTGGCTCTAGATACCAATCTGTCACACCCCCAAACGGGGCCTGGACGGAATACGTGTCCGAGGGCGTGACGTCATAATATACATCACACAAGATAAAGGGAACGAACGCTATATGGACATTTGTAAAACTAAACACCGTTGCAATTGATAAAAATACTTTAAGTCATTACATAATTCAAATGAGTTTAATAGTAATAATGTGGAAGCTTAAGAAATTGTTTTTAAAAGACAACGAAATTAATGATAGATAAATGTTTTTGAAAATCTGAGTATGCAAGAGACACGACATTGCACTTCAAGAATAGATCCAAGCTAAGCACCTGAGAAAAACATGTTAAAATGTCTGCATAAAGTTGGTGAATCCATAGGTTTGATTTGGTAATAAGAATGGACCACAAATTTTGCAAAACGTACGTGACTATTATAACAGATACAATATCACATAAAAAGGTATTTATGTGCACTAAGCTCGTGACATCGAGGCTCAATGGACTGGAAGCATGTATAATGCCAAATAAAACTTGCCCTGACAGGTGCCCTAACGGAACAACACCTTAACTTTCAACATGGTATATGTCCGTTGATCTAGTAAGAGCTACTTATTCGGATGGGGATTATCATTCCTAATAGATCTATTTACAATACTTGTGCTCACTTAACCAGAACGGGCATGTAAGAAATTAAGGGTTCATGATAACTCAGGCATACAAACATGTAAACAGGATTGGGAAATCGTAAAGCATTTGTGTTCAATGTTTAAAAATAGCAATGTTTCTCACCCTAAATAGTAAGATAAAATAGTAAAAACAAGGGGCTGTGAACTCACCTTAGCAAGATGAGTAAATGATTATCACGTAATGAAGAACGATACACAATCCTAGCCGCGATCTAAAGTGATGACTCATCTTAGGAAAAAGTAGAGTATACGAAACCCAATACGAAACGCTTACAAGAGAAAGAGACATCCATGTGTGTTTGTGTTTTAGTTTATTTAATAAAAACATGACAAAATAAAGTTATAGAGTTTATCATTAAGACTCGACGTTAATCTAAAAGTTACTATATTTAGAAAGTTCCCATTTAAAGAAAGTTTAAGATTTCCGGACGTTAATATCGTCCCCTATATTTGTTAAGTCCATGATCCTAAAACGCACTACCTAAACCTAAATGCCTAACTTCCAAGTCCATCTCGCTAATAAATACCAAAAGTTACTATTTTTAAAATTTTTCCATTTTTAGAAACCCCGACTTCACAAAAAATAGGTTCATGACTTTTCTAATGTTCCTACTTAATATACTAGTGTCAATATAAGTTTATTACCCGAAAGTGTCCGAAACTCATTTTCTAATTCCAATCAGCAACTATATTAGTTATTTTATCGAAAAGTGTTCCAAAATTCATTTCGCTATAACTTGGGCGTTTTATATCCATTTTTAGTCTTTGATATATGAAAATAGATCTATTTGAAACGAGCTATCCAAAAACTACCTTCTTGGCTAATGAAAACATTCTTAAGTCGCCCAAAACCTCAAAACAAAATCAGATCAACAACCTTATATTTCGCAAACGCCTCCATAAATCCATCCAAACTTCACAATAGTGCTTATTCTAACCTAGTCCCGGTCACTACTAATCCAACCAAAAAAATCCACTCTTAATCTATCCTAATCCCATCATCATCTTTGTTGCAACACACAAGTTCATTTATTGTTACTAACTAACAAAACTTATATCAAGATACTTCCATTTTTAAAAGATTCACAAAACTTATTTCACTTTCTTTTATAAAAGTTTCACAAACACATGGACATATATTTATAAACTTGATCAAAATCATAAGAAAAGAAAGAAATAAGAGAAAGATCAAGAACACACTTACAAGGTGTGAAGAATCAAGAAAGGAACACAAGATCTAGCTTAGAAACCTTAGATCTTAAAACCCAAAAACAAATCTTGCAAAACCTACTTAATAAACCAAAACCCGAATTTTTGAAATCTTGTAAAATCTTGTAAAACCTTGTAAATCTTCAAACTCACTCTTAGAAACACCTTATATATGAATGGAAACTAACTTGGAATACTTGGATTGTGTGAAAGATCAAAGATACAAACACCCTAGTTGGGTGTTGTTGTGTCGTGACCCAAAGAGAAGAAGGAGAAGAGAGAAAAACTTTTAAGAGGCTTGTGTGTGTATGTTTAACCCTAGATGTGAAGATATGTTAGTATTTATAAGAAAGTGGCTAGGGCTTTAAGGTAAGGGTGCAGTCTTGAGTTCATGAAGTTGGCTTGAACCCTTTGCAAGGGTGTTGGGTGGTTCGGCTAGACACAAGAAAAAAAGAGAGACCAAAACCAAGTTTAAGCCAATGGAGAAATAAAATGCATGTACTCTTTATTTTTCTAGTGGTTTGGTGGTCCTCCCATGGAGCAAGGTGAAAATAGGTGTAAGAAGATGTTGGTGCATGGGAGGGTGAAGACAAGAGTGTCACTATCCCCTCCTTACATGCATGTGACTTTGTTTTTAAATTTCAAATTGTGCTTCCTTTTATTTATGTTCAACCAAAAATTTAAAGGCTAAGGGGAGGGATATTTTTGAAATTTTTGACAAGTTTTAATATAGTGGGTGAACTTTTGAGTTTACATGCAAAGGTGGTAAGTTTACAAGGTTTCGTTTAACGTAAAATGCTAAAAACACGAAACGCACACGAACTACATAAAATTTGCAAACGTAAGTGTACGTAAACTACGTAACACTTATAAATGATTAAATTAAGAATAATACGAGTGGACTAAACTTTGTCCGGCATCCGAATGCTTCCGATAATGATTTTCAGTTTTTACGCGAGACAACTTCCCAGATAATTGCCAATTTAACACGTAAATTATAAAAATTAAAATCGAGCACATAAAAGGTTAAAGTAACGACCTAAAATTTACGAGGTGTGACATAGGTATTGGAGTTTCTTTGATCGGTTTTGAAGTTTGATATTTTGGTTGAGGTGTAGATTCTTCTTCATCCTCACTATTGAAATTGATAGGAGTTCCAGAAGTATTTTGTTGATAATTTGGGTTGGTAGGTAGGTCGTAGGATTTACCACTCCGTGTAAATATGAAATTTACATGCTCGTTTCGAGCTTGCGGTGGTTGATAAGGTTTAGATGAGCTACCTTTTGGGTTTGGTTGAGTACTACTAGGAAGAGATCCAGAAGGTCGAGTAGATTGCTTGTCAGCAAATCTGTCGAATTTTTCTTCTAGGTTTTGGATCGAGGCTTGATGATTTTTGGTTGTTGTTTCTAGTTTGGTTTTAAAATCCATAAACGTATCTTTGACAAGAGAATTGGTCAATTGTTGAGCTTTTATGAATTCGCTTAATTGTTTTTGAAGGTTGGGTTTATCATTAGAATTGGATCGATAGTTGTCTCAATTATAATCGTTTCTTCCGCTTGAACGCTAATTATCGCGATTTGAGTCACGGTCACGGTAATCATTGTAAAAACGTGTGCGTTGGAAGGTTTGCATGAATTTTGCTTCTTCTTCAGGAGACATGGGTTTGTAATCTTCTTCATATTCTTCAGGAGACATGGGTTTGTAATCTTCGTCATATTCAGTTATCGAGTGTTTTGAACGGGATTGCATTTCTTTGTACTGAGCGTCCATTTTCATGGTCATGGTATCCATTCGTGCCATAATTTTGTCAGTATCAAAATTACTGCTACCTTCATAGGCAAAAGCAACAGTTCTCTTGAGAGAAGATTTTATTTTTTGGTTTTTAGCCCAATCAAGCTTAAGTAAGACTTTGTCTTCGAGAAGTTGATAAGCTTCGATTTGTGTTTTATAGAGGAAAATACCACCAGCTGCGGAATTAAGAACTTCTTGGGTTATTTTGTTGAGGCTGTGATAAAAGATTTTTATGATATTGCCTTTGGTAAGATTGTGACCATGAAAATTTCTGAGCATTTCTTTCATACGAAGCCAAGCATCGGTTAAGGTTTCATTTTCATGTTGGGAAAAGGCTCAGATTTCTCCGAGGAGTCGATTGAATAGAGCATGGGGAAAGAATAGGCTAATAAAGGCGTTCGGAGTTCATCTCATGTTTTAATGGTTCCTTCGTTGAGTTCATCCAGCTAGGTTTTTGCTTCACCCGTGAGTGATAAGGGAAACATCATTAGGCGGACGACTTTATTTTTGGTGTCTCTATATTTAAAATTATCACATATTCTGAGGAATTCATGAATGTGTTTGTGTGGATCAGTTTAATCCTACCATGAAATTGGTTTCCTTTGACGGGAGTCAAGTGGTTACCTGTAATGGCCATTTCGTTTGCGGTTTTAGGAATGGTGATGGCTAAACCGGGAGTCGAAGCGACAACACGGTCGGCAACCCACATGGGTTCATCATCCATTGGGTTGTAATTTTCAAGAATGTCAAGAAAGTGACTGAAATAGTTGATATCAAGAATGGGTATGTAGACAATTCTTGGTTGTGATGGTCGTTCGTCTCTTCGTTCGAAAGGGACTCTCCTGTTTCATCGACGAAGTCTACGATTCAGGGTACGTTCAGGTTCAGATAATGGTTCAACAAGTTCGGAGTTGGAAGCACGCGTATGCATCCAAGGTGAACGATTAGATGTTTTAGAGAACGTTTTTAGGAAAAAACATTTGACTGCAGAAAGTGTAGTGCACTTTCTGCAACGAGAGTTACACTAAGCAAGCAGATTGATTTTTAGGAGGAAAAAGTGATTAATTTTGTTTTAAAAGATAAACAAGAGATGATTATAGAACAGTTTAAAATCCGCGGCAACGGCGCCAAAAACTTTGATGTGTTTCAAAAGCTTTTAATTTATAAGACTAGAATTACCGATTATTAAATGGAAACACACAGGTAATGTATAACCCACGTATGTAGTATAATATTTTAGGTAAGACCGACTCGTCCACAGGGATTTAAATATGTTCTGTAATCACGAGTTTTAAGACAAATCTTAATGACTTTTTCAGATGAGATATGATTGATGATGATTTCAATAATAAAGAGGGATGACTACTCGGATAGTTTCATATAATGCCTAAGCAATGGTAATGATTACGATCTTTGATTTTTAGGACTTAACTTATAAAAAGGTTTTTTCGTCAAAAAACATTTTCACAAATTAACTTCTTTTAACTTAAGACTTATATTAGCTAACTTAATCAGATGTGTCACTCAAATAATCAAGTTACTATTATATCAAATCTATTTTGTTTATCAATTAACGTAAATGGATTTCTCCAACCAAACG
This sequence comes from Tanacetum coccineum, assembly GCA_026074375.1. NCBI lineage: Eukaryota > Viridiplantae > Streptophyta > Magnoliopsida > Asterales > Asteraceae > Tanacetum > Tanacetum coccineum. The sequence goes on along the minus strand of BQNB010023743.1, from coordinate 2,723 downwards.
ATAAATACCGTAGACAAATCTTTAAAACTAGCACACAACAGGTTTTTCGACCTATACCGTTATGTGTAGACAATCAAAGTTGATGAACAAAGTTAACAAGATAAGACATGATAGGATTTCAACACAAGCTTAAGATTAACAAGATCATAATAATACTAAATACTTATTTATTATATTAACGTCACCGAGTAGTCATGAGAGATTTAGCCTCTCATGGCTAATGAGTTCATAAAAAAGTTAAATAGGGAATTGAGAAACATACAAGATTCTAATGTGAAATGGATCGAACACAACCCGTTTACAAGTAATGAATCGTATCACAACCCTTATTATACTAAATATATGATAACTTCTTCTTCGTCTTTGCTGGAATTTCATGCCTCAAATCCAGGAATTGAGAGAGATTTGTGTGTGATATTTGTAGGAGATATTGTTAGTAGATGCTATGAAATAGCTTGGAAATCCTCTGTATTTATAGGATGGGTGAGGCCAAACGTGCGGCACACAAAATATATTGTGCAGCGTACTTTGCCTATGTCGGTTAGATTATCATTAATGCTGAAGAGAAGTGCAGTGTACTTTTTGGGAAAACCGGCGCACTTGTGGCATTAACTGCTTTCATTTATTTCGTTGATAAGTGCGGCGCACTTCCTTGTGATTTTAGACTTTATTATTTCTTTTCTTCTAACTTTACTTCCAATAAGTAAAAACACTTGCATTTGAATGCTTTTTGAGCTCAGACTGCCTTCAAGTGAACCTGCACATATTTTATGTGATTAAGTATCGAAAGTTCATGAGAAATGATATAAAAATATAAAATAACGCCACAAAAAACATGTATAATTAAGGCATTTTCAATCTTGTTGATGCTGATGATGTTGATCTATTTGATGCTCTTGATCTAGAAAACAGAGTCAAAAAACTTGAAGAGGATTTTACTAGGTTGCTAAACGCAAAGAAGGTAAAAGAGGCAAAGGAGGCAGAGGAGGCAGAATTGAAGGTGAATAAAGGTATATGTCTTTGCCTCTTTATATGTCTTTACCTATTTAACAATGTTTATATGTCTCTTCTAAAGTTTTTAAACAATTTTTATATGTCTTTTCCTCTTTAATAATGTTTATATGTCACTTCTAAAGTTTTTTAACTGTTTATATATTCCAATGCTTGCAGAAGTGGTTCAAGTATCCAGTGATAAAGGTTTTTCTGGTGATGAAGATGTTGTCTGCTTTAATGATGTTAAATATCCTCTCGCTGATTATGAGATAAGGATGTTTAAGGAGACACCCATAACCTCCAAAGGTCCTAGTAGACAACTTGCTTTTACTTCTACAACATCCAGAGCTCCCATTGCTTCCACAACATCTAGAGGTCCTAGATGTGTACTTGCTTTGTTTGCTCCTAATGCCCCTAATGCTCCACCACCTTTTCCCCCATAAAAAAGGAAGTCCAAGCCTTAGCCATACTTTATCCTATGTTTTGTATGTTGATGATGTACTTGTATGTTGATATTCTTGAGACATTTGGGTTGTTGATACTCTATTCTGTACTTTCTTTATCTATGATGTTGATGTTGATGTTGTAGAAAACGTATAGGGGGGGGGGGTGAATATGTTTCCGATTAAAATCTAAATTTTTTGTATCAAATCCCCGATCATCGTGACGTAATATGAAAAGTACCAAATATAATTTATGACTATATGAAAGCATAGAATAACCAAGTAGTCATAACACAATCATAAACATCAAATCACAACACAATCACAAGCATAAAATAAATAGAGAGCGATAAATAAAATAGAGAGAAAACCGAACACGATGCTTTATAGTGGTTCGGTCATGGAGCTCCTCTCCGCCCTACTCCACTCCCCGAGTACCCAACTAGAGAGTTACTTCAGTAGATCAACAAACTCCCTTCTTGGCGGAGAAAACCTTACACAACGTTGCTTACACCTTTTTCGGTACAAAGCTAAATACCGAGTCCTAACACCGGTAGAACCAACCTATCGTTGCTTACACTTTATCCGATAAAAAGCTAAATACCAGGTTCTAACACACCAAGTAGAACTAACCCAAACCCGTTATGTTTTATGGCCCAATATAACAAACCTTGTGTTTTATGGTAAACATATAAACCATCTAATCTAAATCAAGTGTGTGACAACCGTGAGTTGAGCAGGTTAGTTTATACCTTTAGAAATGGCTAAGTGTCCTTTTTGTATGTTTCTTGCATGCTATGTGTTTTATATGTATGTTGAAGTGGTTTACATATGTGCATGATGTCATTTTAGAGGTAAATGATTATCTTATTTTGTGTGCATATGAGTTTGGTATTAAGTATTCCATTTGTTCACGTGTGGTGATAATGGAAATGAAAGACGTGTTGCATTCATTGCTACGTCAGTTCTTGGTTTTTAAGAGTTAAGCGTTTATAAGAAGTATAAGTTATTGGAAAGGAAGCATGCGAGTGAAATATAGAAGTTTGCAGTAAACTTTCCATAAATAGAAAGTGAATTTGCGAAATAAAAGTTATTTTTAGAAAGTGTAGTAAGTAGCATTTATGTAAAAAGGTTTACTCAAACTAGCTTAGTTTTTTTATAAAGCTTAAGGTAATGTAAGTAATGATGTAATAAATAAATTAAAAAATAATAATAATAAATGTATGTATATGTAGAAATCGGCCCAAGAAAAAAAAGAGATTTTGGGCCTTATCTTAGGAGTTGGGC